>JAQJVL010001749.1:60000-93524 GCA_035578905.1 Stictocephala bisonia | reverse complement strand
TGGCCGGTGAGTTAAGCGATCTCGCGTTTCAAAATTTAGCATTGCGTGGGGCTTCTGTCTATATTCTGTGATGATAGCAAACTACTAAAAATATAGAATCTCCGGCTATCTGCTAAGATGGATTGGGAGCTAAATGTTTATGGTTGATTGTGTATTTGTTGTTAACTCTACTGGCTCTTGCTCTAGAGTCTACGTCTAGATGATTCCCACTGCTCTGTGGTATGCTTGAAGGTTCTCATCTATCTCCCTTCTTATTTTAATCCTTTTCTGAATGACATTGTCAATGCCATCATTGACATTGCCATCATTGAAACATGACTAAATGTTTCATTTTTACTGATGAGGAATCCTGTTTGGAGGAATCTCTACTGTACAAGGCATCCTGGAATTTGTCAAGACATAGAGACGGTAGAATGCTATGGTTGAATGATGGTACAGTTAACAATTTTGTTTCTCGATTCAGTACTAAGCTGTTTTCACATACTCAATAATCAACCACCTCATTGTCAACAACAAACCCCCTAACACTTAATAGTCAAGGATTTAGGATTGAAAATGTCTCTAAAGTTTAGTTTCTGGGAGAATATTATCCACATATTATGTAGTAAAGTAAATACCCTTTTGGGGTGATTGTGAAAATACCAAAGTATTTCCAACATCCAAAAGCAAGAATCATTCTCTTCAAAACTATAATAAGATCAATTCATGAGTACTCTTCTTCTGTAAAGAGCTGCACTAACTTAATTAACCACATCCATGTTTTGGCACGTCTTCAAATGAAACTCAAAAGACTTGTGAAGTTACAACTTGGTTGTAAGTATCTAGAAGAATCAGTTGATTCTGGAGTGATTCACTCAGAACACCTCATTTGGTAGTTTGAGGAAAGTTGACTTCTCTTACTACTGCACAATCTGGTGAATGAAGTGATAAATGATATTTATTTCCACATATTTTTACAAAAATAAAAACAATAAACAAACTTGGAAATTTACTGATCACACAACAAGTTGAGTGGTCAGTTAAAAAAGATTAAGTTACATAGATAATAAAACAATTTAATTTGATTTGAGTCTAGCAGTTATTTACAATTTAATAGCCGCCATCTGCAGTGTTTGCATGTACAATATATGCATATTACATTAGACTTATGTATAAAAATTACAATATATAAAGATAAAAAAAAATGTAAGCTCTATTCTTATCTATGTATATATATATATATATATAAATATATATATATAAATATATATATATATATATATATATATTATATATATATATATATATATATATATATATATATATATATACATACATACATATTTTAACTTAGAGGTACAAAGAGTCAGCTGTATTATAATAAATAACAATAAATAAAAGAACACAAACATAATCTGAAAATTAATTAAGAAAGTATATCACTCATGAAACTAATGTCACTAAGACTTAAAAGCCATTCTTTGAGTTTTCTACAAAATAAATTGAAAGCTGTAATGTTTCTAATGAAGATAGGTAAGTGTTTAAAAAATTTAGGCGCTAAATATTCAAAAGACTTTCTGAAAATATTTTTATTTACCTTAGGAATTTTAATATTGCCACGAGCTCTATCTCTAGTGTTGTAGCAATGTAATTCATTGTCTTCTCTGTTACCGCTTCTAATGAAAAATATTCTCAGAACCTTATACACGAATAAATGTTGAACTGTTAAAATCTAAATCTTGGTACAGTGGAAAGGAACTGTCTCTTAATCTTTTTCTTAACATAAGACGTATAAAATGATTTTGAGATACTCTTATTTTATCTATCAATGTTTTGTATGTTCCACCGTAACAAATTAACCCATACTGAATTTTGGAATTAATTAAAGAAAAATATAACGTTCTTAACAAGGATGTGTTGCAGAAGTTGCGTAAATAATAAAAAGTTCGTATTGATGATCTTAATTTATTATTTAATCGGATGATGTGATTTTCCCATGATAGTCTTTGGTCCAGGACAACTCCTAAATAGTTTATATTTGTTACTTTCTCAATATGTTGACATTTACAATTTTGAAAAGTGTTACAGTTGTAAAGATGGTATTTTAACGGCAAAGGCAATTCAAAATCGGTGAATCCAAAATTAATAAATTTAGTTTTTTCGATATTAACTTCCATCCTGTTTGCTTTGCACCAATTTCTAAGCAGCAGTAAGTCTTCAGTCATCATGTCACATAAAATATTAATATTTTTATTCGAATAGAAAAATGCTATGTCGTCAGCGAAAGCTGTAACTTTACCATAAAAGTTAACCTTTAATAAAGTCATTTATAAAAATTAGGAACAGAGTAGCTGATATTACACTCCCCTGGGGAACACCGGCCTTAACTGTCAAGGGAGGACTCAGATAGTTTTTGATTTTGACTTGTTGTTTTCGATTGGTAATAAAACTTTTGAAGAAATCAAATGCTATAACTTACCTCGAATGCCAGCTAATTCCTTTTTTTTTATAAGAATATTGTGATCGACCAGATCAAACGCTTTTTTAAAATCTATAAATAGCCCAGAAGTTTTATTGTGATTATTTAAACTATTGTATAAATTGTTAGTTAGAGAAATTAAGGCATCTTCTGTAGATTTGCCTTTGGTGAAACCAAATTGATTTACATTAAAAAAATTGTAACCTTCAAGAAAACTAAGTAATCTTTTCAAGACTGTTTTTTCAATTACTTTAGAAAAAACTGACAGCAAGCTAATTGGCCTTATGTTGTTAATTTTAAAAGAATTTCCTTTCTTAAAAATTGGTATAACAGAGCTCAATTTTAACTTATCTGGAAACACACCTTTACTGAAGCTTTGGTTTATTATGTATACTAAAACTGGAGCAAGAATTTCTACTGTATTTTTTAGTATATATATATATATATATATATATATATATATATATATATATATATATATATATATATATATTAACATTATCAAAACCAGAAGATTTTTTATTTTTTAAGCTATTGACTGTTGTTTTTATTTCGTCGACTGAAGTTGGAGTAAGGTACAGGGAGTGAGGGTACGAGTACAAAGTCATTAGTGGAGTGGTACCAGTGTCAAGGTCAGGTCTGTCAGTCTGAATACTGATAAGGTGATCGTTGATAAGCCGAGCAACCTTAACAGGTTCCGCTACAACTTCGCCGCTATCCAATTCAATTTTATCCAATCCAATTCAATTTGACATAAGAAAAAGAAAAAATAACAAAATAATAACTGAAACTTTTCATACACAACATAATGTTACCAATTACTTAAGCTTGGTCATCTCATCGTAACTACTTATTTTTTTTGCCTTTTCCCCAGAGGCTTTACGAACAAAAAACTTATCTTCCCTGCACCATACATAAGAGTACCCTATGTTCTTGCATTTTTGTTTTAATTTGCCTAGGAAAAACTTGTTACTGGGCGACAAGTGCTCGTTTACGTACACTCTCTGTTTATTAAAAGAACTGTTTACCTGACTTGCTGCACATAGATTTTTTTTCTCCCTGAACTTTCCAATTAAGCTGTCCCTGGTAGCTCTTTTATGGAACTGCACCACGATCACCGACATCCGATCTTGACGGTAGGAGGGCACCCTGTGCGCGGCTGCCACCTCGTCATCCTGCACATCCACGCCCAGCTTCGCTCCCACGTCTTTCACTATTTCAGTAACATTCTCGTTAGCTGTAACTGGTACACTGCTGATCTCAAGGTTATTCCTGCGAGTGTATTGCTCGAGAGATCGCATTCTTTCTTTGAGATCATCCACCTCAGTTGACAGAGAAGTGTTCTTGGTGCGTAGCTCAATATTCTCCTTCTTCAGGTCCTCAAGTTCGGTTGAGATCTTCTTCATTAACTCGGTGGAAGTATCCAATTTATCAGATATAAGCTGAATAGCAGTTGAAAACTCGGACATTTCATTTTTCAGATTTTTTATTTCACTGAAAACTTCTTGTTTAAATTGTTCCATAACTTTCACAATGAAATCTTTAGTAATCACCGTTTCCGGCACGACACTAGAACCACTCTTAGTTGAAGAGCCTGTACGGCATATTTTGCACTTATATTCACGATTAGATCGCGTTTTATAGCCCTCTATTTCATCCTTCACACATGAAAAGTGGAATAAATTACCACAGCTGCCGCTGCACTTTATACTATCGTTCTTGTCGCTCTCACCAGATTGACCACAAACACCACATATGAACGACATTTTAATTTATGCACACAAAAAGACGCATAAAATGTAAGTAAAATTAGTAATAGCGAGTCACTAGATCACGAATTAACATGCACGACCTGTCCACTCAGAGCGACTCGGCAGAGCGTGTTATCAGCTCCGATAACAGAGCTAGATAGATAAGTTGCTGACTGTTTGGGATTTCTAGCTTTGACCGAATTTTGGATTTTAGGAATTACTTGCTCCCATAACGTATTCTTTAAGTAGTATGTGCCTTCTTCCTACAGCCACTACAGCTGCATTCCTTGACTGATTAAGGAGAAAAATGCAATGTCTGGTAAAGCTGAGTTTTTATTGGCCTCACCTATTAAGTTTTAAGAAAGTATCACAGAATTCTTCATTTGTTATAATACTTCCAAACTCATAGTTCTAAGAAAAAATAAACCTGAGAAGCCCCAAATGAATTTAGCGTTTCCTTAAAAGAATAAAACATGAAAGAACGTAACCACCTTAAAATCCCTCAAAGACTCGGAGATACCTGTAACAAACAGCAAAATGTTCCTTTACCCGATATAGCAGTACAATGATTTCAGATGTGACTGAATAAATTCTTTCTTCTCTAGGTAAAAGTAATAAAAGGAAAGACATTCAGGATGCAGGGAGTTAGAGCGTACTCTACTGATAAAAGTTTATCTTCACACACTAAACAGAAATTTTTACAGGACTTGTACACAGGAGGGAGACTGGGGTCAGGAAAAAAGCTTATAGCAATCCGATGTCAGCAAACAGCACAGTACATAAAAAAATGCTGATGATAAATCTAAAGCTCTTTCTAACTTGATAAATAAAAAGACAAAACATCAGTCGTAGTAAAATGAGACTTAAAACACCCCTTGCTCGATCTAAATTTCAAATTTCTTAAATAAGAAGTCTGTTACCACAAATGAAAGAACCCTACAGAAAACGATTGATAAATGTAGTACTCATAATATTTAATTTGTGAGGCTGAAGCAACAAAGGATTCAAATTATTATAATATCTGATTTGTGAGGCCAACTGCTTAGATACTTAAATGATTTACGTAACTGAGCAATTTAAATGATGACATTGTGAGCCGACTAAACAAATATGACAGCTCATGAGTTTATAATTATATTGAAGAAAAAGAAATAAAAACACTATTATAATTTTTAATGTTTTATTTGCTACCAATGAGACATGATAAAACAAGCAATTAATTTTACTGAATAAAAGGTTGAATCACACGTTGTTCCCTTGACAGTTGATGTTTATTGATTAAAACTTCAATCGAGATGATAAAAAAAGACAGCACAATACCTGGAAAAGAAATTATAATAGTTAGTTCAAAACAAATATTTTAGGATAAGATTAATGGTTGCTGTAATTATTTCAATTTACTATTTATTTTTGGTTTAGTATACAAATTACCGATGTAATTAACTAAGTATTGTGAGAACAGTTTATTTCTTGTATTTTTGAACTTCAATATTATGCTTTAAATATTTATGTCTATAATTTTAATTCATAACTGAGCACAACAAAAAGGATGTCACATAGTCAGGCATTATCCTGTGATTATTTATTTCTTTTATAACCTTAACACTATTTGTTATTATTATTTTATTTCTCATTATTAATGCTTCTTTATAATTATAATCATTGTTTTGCCATTTTCCTTATCTTTAAGATGGACCAATTCGTTGATACAAATATAATAAATATCACAATAATATATAACTTTGATAATGTTCATACTTTATCAATCAGAATTTAAATCAATACAAATTTGTTCTCTAATAAAGAAGTTTATTACCTGAATGTAGAATACAGTATATTACTTTGAAACTACTTAACCAAATTTCCTCTTCTTAAATTTTTGTGTTATAATATATTGCATTTCTTTTCATTTGCCTATATTAATTTTGTTTCAAGTATATAAATTTCTTTTTGAGAATTTTGGGTCCAACATCTATTTATTCATAAGACGCCGATCGTCAAGATATGGGGGAATATGGATTTCGAATGAGTGTGATGAGTGTAGATGAGCGAATATAACAGTAGTCATTGTTACAAACTAAGGCCGACTAATCCTTAGAAAGTGTCATTAATTAATAGCCCAATGACAAATGAACATCTTACAGCCCCCTTCCATTTTATTAGTACATTAAAATATTAACTTTAACATTTTTAACCAACTCCTTAATTCTTTAATTAGAATTCTAATTGAAAATCCATGACTTTATTGAACAGGCTCATTATCTAGTTACGGATGGACCAGTGTGTTATTTACTGAATCTTCAAGGTGACATTTACTTTCTAGTTACTGTATTTCCTGTTTTTCTAACATTACTTCTATTTAACCCATAATGACCAATGGTTATTGAAATACTATGGCTGGGATGGTACATAGGACCAACTATGGACATATACTTTAAGCCAATAAAGCTGAGTGGCGCCAACTAGGACCCTTGAATCTTAGCTATATATAATAAATAAAAAAAGTGCTACTTGAATTGATATAACTTAGTGTTTATCGAACAGTTTCTATTGTATTCAACAACAATTCTCTCAGGCTAAGTATTAAGTTTTAATAAGTTCTGAAATTACCTAAAAGTAGTACAAAAAATGATCCTTGCATATCGTCCAAGTTGACAGTATGATTGTTGACCTCAGTTGCATGCATTGTATTCCAACAACGATCTCTAGATGGCAAGTAATCAGTTATCCACTTGTGGATCAAACCCATTCGGTGCAATTTACCAATCCTTAATAAAACAAATAATATACTTTAAGGCGTGTATTAACAATAACAAGATCACGGACACTGAAAATTGGTGAATCTAAATGTATTCTTGTTACAAATTAAAAACCACTAACTTAATATAACTTTGTATTATATAACTATTTAACTTCTACATGAAGACCAAACTGGTATTTCATTTGACTTACAACATTCTTTAATGTGTTATAATTAGTTTATTTTTCTTTAGTTTAGTTCTAGGTTTTAATTTTTCTTCTCATATTTCCTCTCCTATTGTGTTAAAACCTTTATTACAATAAATTTTGCATTTAAAAAAAGAGAAGCCGATACTCTTTTTAACCTTACTCTAGCTGTCTATGAGGGGGATTTCTCAGGCAGAGTAAGAGGAAGAACCAGTACAGTACAAAATGAATATTACTTATAAAAACTATCAGTCAAGGACAGGATTCAAACCTGCGATATCTCCAACTCAGTCTCTAAGTCATGACGCCTTAGACTGCTTGGCCACTGGCTCTCCCGAGAAGAGCGATTATGAAGTTATTCTCAGTTACAAAACACTAGGTAATGCATAACACAACATACATATAAGACCATCAAAAAGGTTAATTAATTCAGTTGCAAATTAATTGTATTATCAATAATAGTTTGATTCCTACAAAATCAACTTTAGACTGAATAAGTTTTGAGGGAAATGTTTTTGCTTCACCAAAAACTTTCACTTCAAAAACTGTTGAAAGTTTAAATATGTAGTATATATACTAATATGCAAATGGATAGTATATATTTTAATAATGAAAACATTAAACTTTTTACAATGCTGCAATTTACGATTGATTTATAATGCTGCAGTAATTGAAGTGACAAAAAATTAACATTACCTATTAACCACCTTCCAAGTAGTTCTTTCATTAAAATTATCTTAATAATTATTAATAAATTATCCCAAAGATGCAAATTTGGACTTTCTTGGTACAATAACCATTAAGAAACTATCACCTCGATTATTCCCAAATTTAAAAAACAGAGACTCATAGAACTGGTCTTAATAAAAATTTATTTTAAATTATGTAATTTTACTACAAATTAGTAAATTTGATTTAAAGAAATTAATTTTATAATTTTGTTTTTATTTTGATTAAACGAGAAAGAAAACAATGTGTATCTTATGTTTTTTTAATATCCCCAATTTACAAAATTGTTTAACTTTGTATATTCAATTGGTAATTGTACTTTAACTTGCATGTCAAATCAAAATCCACTTGCTACGCACACGTAAAGCGAGACACAGCGCCCGCACCCACAGGATCGCGTTTCAACAGCTTCCTGCTATTGTACCCCATTCATTCCAAGGCTGGGAGGGGTTGAGAGTGTGTGTGTAGTAGTAGTAATTAGCGGTCTAGAGGTACAGCCAGCGCTGCATAATGGAATTCAGTTGTCCCTAATGCCGTCCACACTACCTTAAGGCTATGAATACCAAGAAACACCTTATTACAAGATTCAGGAATTTAATCAGCCAAACTCAGATTTTATGTGATAAAAAGACCAATATTATGTCTGGTGTTTAAAATTAGAATATCTTGAGTTTTCATCTCATTCACTTGCAGACTGTGTCTGTAGGTTAGCAATGGCCTGAAAGCCAATAGTCATGTCAGCTATAACGTGAAACTTGTAAATCTGTACATTTCAGCATACTTGAAAAAATCAGGTGAAAAACCATGCTTGGCACATTAATTAATTGTCAATAATAGAAAAAAAGAAGAGGACTAAAGTGGCACCTCTCATTTAACAGAGTTGTTCCTAGCCAGAGTTTTTATCACCAGGTCTGATACTTTGCTGGGGATTAGAAAGATAAGACCCAAACCATTCAACCAACCACTAGTGAGACCCAATTTAGACAATTATTATATTTAATTTTTAAGTGAAAACAACAAAAAAGAAGTAATTATATTCATACCATGTATTTTTCACTTTCTGTAATGTATTGATATACATTAATATAATATATTTAAATATTTAGTTGTATCAATTAACAATGTTCTATTTCTCAAATGTAATTATAATTTTATATCGTTATGTTGATAATATTAAGACTATATTCATGTCTGTATTTATATGTAGTGGTGTGATGTGGTGGCGTGATATGACGTCAGTTAAAAGCAATAAAGCTATTGGCTGCCTAACCATCACCTGATTCGTTCTGTGTTAACAGCCCTCACCTCACCTCGACACCTTCGCAGTCTCTTCCTGAAATCAGTAATGTAAACACCGTTCCTCCAGGCAGTCAATGTTACCAGTAACATGTGTGCTTATTTTAATTATAAGCTACCCTTATTTACTATCCAAAGGTCTTGGACTGGAAGATAGTGCACTTTCAACAATGCTTTTTACACTTTTTTCACTGAGTTGCTTGATACTAAGCATGTTATATACAAATACTTACTCTTTGTTAATTAGTTCCAGATATGGGTTATCTTTGGACATTATCATTCCTAACCTTTCTTGAAGAAACTCTTCATTGCCTAAAAAATATAATTTAAATCATCAAAGATTAAAAAAACAACCATTTTTTACTTATTTTACTTTGACCTATTTAAAATCTGCTATTTAACATTTTCCTTAATATCTAAAAATTGTAAAGCTTGTTTAATATGTAGATATAAAAAGTAAATAACATTTTAACACCTACCAAATAAATTATAGATGAATCATAAGTAATACATTTTTTTTAAGAAAAAAAGAAATGGGTATAATTAGACAAATTCAGACTAGACAATTATATAATGAACGGAAATCAGCTGTGTTCATTTATAGTATTCAGGGCCGCCCAGAGACTTTTGGTGGCCCCGGGGCAAAGTTTACCATGTGGCCCCTTCCTTCACTTCAAAATAAATTTAATTACTCTGCTTGTCAAATATACTATAATTGATATTTTAATTTTAGCACATTCTACGATATTCTTACCATCTCTTTCTTTAGATTACTATTGTACGTGTAATTAAGATTCTTGTTCATGGACGTTTTCTCAGGGCAAGCTGCGAAGCTCCGGTAAGTTTTTCTGTAATTGTCATATACTTTTTAAACATTTCCTTAAGTATTACCACTACAATGACATCAATCTCTTATAACAAAACTGCTATTCTTTAATAATATTAAATAAATAATAACGAACCAAGCAATGCCACAGTCAGTTGCATAGTTGGGCGCTGCAGCTCTTCGATTACCAGTTGAGGAGCCATCCTCGCCAATGATATTAGCTTTGGGTGAGGGAGGGAGGGGCCAATAAATTTGTATAGGCCACTTGGCTTCGCTAGCTAAAGAGCATGTGGCCGAATGTTCACGAAGTAAAATAATTTGGCGAGCGCGAACATCTAGTGCTTTAAAAACAGTCAACTAAGAGTTGAGGTTATGTTATTGTTTTCAAAACAGGTTGTAGACTACTGGGTACGTAGCTTATTGATGTTAGACATTAAAACATCTAGTTTATATTCGAGATTTTAGTTTGTCTTTGTGCTAAACTTTAAAACTATTCAATTTTTATTTCACAGGCATAAAAGGCATTTTGTACCAACTCAATTTTCTCAGCATAAAACATAGTAAAATTTATGTCTGTCAAATTGAATACTATATCATTGATGTACATCACGGTGTAAACGTTCGTACAGTGACAGTGGTATTGACACACCCATTTACGAACAGTGGTGGTATTGACCCTCCCGCTCAACAATACACGTACAGTGGTTCAATCTTAGTTAATTTCACTTATCACGTAACAAATAATAAATAAATACTGTATTAATGATTGTCAAAAATATAAATGGTTTACTCGTTCGTCAGTGACAGTAAAAAATTATGAAAACTATTTTAATTGGTCGTAGATTTATTATGTTAATGAATGACATTTATCAATTATGCTATTTGTTTGGGAACAACCTGTACGTGGGCATAATTGGTTTTTAATCAAGAGCTACTCTACTGAATATGTTGAGAATACACCCCTGTTCCTGTTACAGTTTCAGGGTAAATTAAACCAGACAATAAAAGAGTTACAATAAGTTAAATGTCACAAAATAAATATTATTCAAAAGGAGTTGTACAAATCTGAACAATGATGAAGCTGTTTTATCTATTAATGGTGTACTTAAGAGCTCCTCTTTTCATTAAGACCTATGTCATAATATATTGGTAAAATGTCTTTACGAACATCCATGCCATAATAACTAGTAAATTAAAAATGTCAAAGGAAACATTACACTAGAGAGAAAGTAAAAAAAAATTGCATGTACAGTAAACTCTGGTTAACCGGTTAAATATGATGGAAGATGAATCCAGATAGTACAGAACGTAACAAAATTATAATTTTTAGACAATATTATGCCACGCAATTCCTCCCGCGATAGCGTAGGGCAAGTTGAATGTAATGCATCATACACACATATTGTTGCACATCCGGTAAGCGAGCGGTGATGTTGTTGTATGCATATTTACCAGATTTAAGTAATTAGAAATCTACTGTAATTTAGTGGTTTCATCGTTAATTTATTCTTTTTATACTGTAAAAATATATAATTTACTTTGCAGTATATTACAATACTATATTGAAACATTTATAGTCTGTTTTTATTGATTTCAATAAAACGTTACCATAAATTACTGGGCCTAAACTTTGGCTTTTTGCTCTCTCAAAATCTTTAAATGGAATATGAATCATAGCAAATTAAATTAATTGATAATTATAGTAGTTTACTAGGAAATCCAAAAGAACGCATTAAATTACAGAAATATCACTATATAAAATACAACAATAACAAAATATTTCTTTACTGGATGACAGTAAACAGACTAATGATTGACGATGTTCCCGATCTACCCTTCATGACAATTAATTGAACTCTTCCAGCCACGTTGTTACAACATTGTATATTTTGCCTGCGGGTTTTTGGGTGCAAAACACAGTTACTTACTTAAAAACGACTACTATTTCTTAAAATCAGTGCCGGGAAAGAGTGCAATGTTACCACGTTCGAACGGAGTGCCGCCGCCTACTACCAGCTTTGAAACCAGGTTTGTGAGAACCTTTTCTCATAAAGACTTTTCGACTTTTTTAAAATGACAGATTTAAAATGTTTTTACTGTAATTTTGTTTGCTTATTTAATTGTGTTGTTCTTAGGCTTCCACTTTTTTTATTACAATTTATTAATTTTCATACTTTAGGCTGCAGGTTACTGATCACTCGTTTTCACATTATATAGATGTATTATTTTGCTACGATGAGTCAAGGGATATCGAAACACTAAATCAAGATTATTTATCTACACAAACAAAACTTGTGAAAAAATATAAAATAAGGATAAAAGCTTAATCAACAAACCACTACAAATACAAATCAATTCGCAATTGCTGTATTATCTTAAGTTTATAATAGTAATATATCATAACTAATGGTTTTGTAGGGATAATAAATAACGTGACCAAGCGATTGATTTTCCTACCACTAAAAGCCAAAATAGAGTTGAATTTAGGACAAGTATAACAATTTTGTTTGAAGTAGTATATACTGTACTTTTGAAATTAAAGTTAAAAAATAAAACGTACAGAAACGTTCTTGTCCACCTTGTATTAAACACGTCCAAAAACGGAGTTTTGAGTAATACAAATGTAAAGTTAGTGGGTCTTTTGACATGTTTTATATAAATAGTGTACGAAAACAGGACATCTCATAGAGGTGGCCCACTGTCCTCACCACTCAAGTATATTTATTTATATGTTCACAAACTGGAATTTATATTTTAGTGTGTTCACAAGCTGCATGCCTTACACTTGTTCACAAACAAGACAACTGGCGAGGGGTACAGTTGCAGTCACACACCAACCAGAGCGTATGCTATCACACCACTATGTCGACCGCTGACAAACTTCAAAGACCAGTGTACAACTTGCTCCGAAAGGCTCCCTGGTTGCTATAAAACCAATGGTTTAGTTTAAACGTTTTACAAAAACTGGAAGACTTATCTGGTCTAATATCATTTTTGATATATATCTTATCTAGTAGATTATTAAGTATTTTCTTTTTTGTTGCATGAAATGTGGCCCCCCCCCTGTGAACTAAGTCTGTGTGGCCCCGAGACAATTTGCCCCTTTTGCCCCCCCTCTGGGCGGCCCTGATAGTATTCAACACATTCACTGTGTCACGAGATCTCGGGGTCTCGTGTCGTAGGCTTACACAAGATCCATAGCTTATGTGCTGCATGCCACACAAGAGTAATGATCTATTAGTTTTATGCGGTACGAGACCTATAGACTAATATCGTCAATCAAATGGTAGACTAAACATTAACATTAGCAAACAGATTGTCAGCTGTTGTTTGAAAAGGCGGGGGAGTTGTTCCATGTGGTTGCTGAGTAGTCTGTTTATTTACTACATAACCTCAATTTCTCAGCAAGAGTATAATTTATTACAACAGTACTTCCTTATGTAACATGAGATTCTAAGGCCTCGTGCTTATACGCTATATCCACATCCTACATATCATTTATGACGTTAGAAACTTAAAAGTTCTAAAACAATAACCTAGAGTGCTCTATCTTCAATTAATGACGTGATATTGTGCGCAGAACTTCTGTTGCGCAACGAGATCTTGGGATCTCCTCCCGCACTGAACTGATGTTATGCAACGAGACCCCAAGGTCGTGTGATAAACTGGATGAATGGCTGAGAAATTATAACAACTCAGTGAACGTGTTAACAATTCAAAATTGGATATTTTCGTCTAAATACCGTAGGAAAGATTTTATAAATACAAAAACAAATTTCTTTATGTAGCTTAAATATAGGATTTAAAATAGCATAAAAACTATGAATAGTTTTGGAGAAACCTTCACGTGTTCATAACATACAAGAAGATTTGCAATACCTAAAGAGAAGTCACAGGTATTTGTGGCCAAATATTGTTGTTTCATAACGTACAAAAGGCGAGTTTTGGTCTGAATGTAGGCATGTTTACCAAGCCTTACAGACTCCACCACATCAGCTGTTAACTCTTCATGAAACTCAGCTCGGTCGTACACTTCTTTCAGAAGAGGATCATCTGCAGTCTGGAAAAATTTGCTTATGACAATTGACACCAATGTTTTGTATACAAACAGAAGTTACAAGTACAAGTATACTCCCCCATATATACTTAAATAATTATTAATAAGAATTATTTAACTGGCATTAAAGTAATATAAATAATAAAAGAATTGTTTTGATAAACTAAAATAGGAAGGATTCTAATTATTTAATGCAGGTAATGTTCACACAGCTTTGTGAAGAAAGAATATGTGAATGAAGAAAACACCTTTTCCACTACGCTTTCCATCTTGGATTTAGGTATAGTCTGATTACTAACCTTATAAATTCATAACAATAATTAATTTATATGATTTGTTTTTGGTAGTTCAGGAGAAAAAAATAATGCTACTGTAATACCAAACCCTGATAGAATGTTACTATTTATTTTAAAGCTGCGTTCACACAGCATTGAAATTTTTCAAAATACGATTTATGCATTTGTTGGAAACTTTTCTAGTTTTAAACAAAATCATCGAGTTGTACATTGGATTTATGTTTTCACTGGTTGTCAGTAAAATATTTAACTTCCTATGATCTTTGTTTAAAACTTAAATTTCCACCAAAAGTTGCACACTTTATAGTTTGAAACTTTCCTACCTTCATCTCTTTGCATGCGCATGAATCGTTTCTGCTGATCAACAGGTATGTACAGCTGACGTCTCAAATAAGAACTTCAAACACTTTTAAGCACA
Organism: Stictocephala bisonia; assembly: GCA_035578905.1. NCBI lineage: Eukaryota > Metazoa > Arthropoda > Insecta > Hemiptera > Membracidae > Stictocephala > Stictocephala bisonia. The sequence goes on along the minus strand of JAQJVL010001749.1, from coordinate 78,747 downwards.
AACATAGCTTCTTTGCACACAAAAATCTGAAACTAAAAATATTGCAAACAAACCTTAAGTTGCACACTTTTTAGTTGCAAACTGCTATGTGAACGCAGCTTAAGATGAATATGAGTAAATGCATTTCGGGTGCTATGCATTTAAGGTTAAGAGTCAGGTTAACTCTCTCAATGGGTGGGTTCTACTATTGCATGCTGATGTCCATGTCTTTTAAGTTTAATTTTTGCATATGACAACAAAACATTTTATTTCAGAATCCGATGACTTTATGGGAAACTAACATTTTTCTTGCATTTAAAAAACTGATTAGTAAAGCGAAATACCTTTGATTTACTATTCCATAACAAAGTACTATTTTTTTAATCAGCTGGCTCAAAACGTTCATACATTTTTACATCAAGGGCCTACCATTAGCAATTTTTTCAGATAAGAATCATCAGGTAAACCCCAGGTCATGTAATCTTTGCGCTCCAATAAGTCATGGATGTTTGTGATCAACTTGTCCATTTTAGGGAACGTGAGAAAGGCCACCAAGTTACCACAGTAGGTTGTAACGACAACCAACACCACAATCCACCAGGTGCCTATGATCAGTCTCCCACTGTCTGCAGCTGGCAGGTACAACCCTCCTGATAACAGATTACTAAATTACAACCCATTACAAATATAATTTAACATATTTGTAATTTTTCAATTGGTCATTTATGCGTAGGTAAACCAGTTTGTAAGTAATTCTTCAAGTAACTCCTGAGATATTTGCTTTTATTCTAAAATTTTACTACAAAATTTAGCTACGTACTTGGTTCAGCCAAGAGAAATGTTCGCATATTGTGAACTGAGTGAGTAAATTTATAAGTTTGTTAGTTTTATAATTATATGTCGTTCATTTTAAATTCTTAAGTTTGTCTGGTAATACTGGTTACATTTTTTATCAGTATATTTGCTAAAAAAGTATATTTACTGCTAAATTTCTTAAACATTACTATATAAATTTTATTTTTCTATATGAACTAAGAAAAACAGCAATCTTTCTGACAGAAGAAAAATGAGAAAGAACACATTTTAAAATTTCTTGTAATCATTCTTCATCTAGCTCATCATGATCAGTATAAAACTGTCAAATCAGAACTATATTAGAACTGCTATTATTAAATTTTTAAAGGGATAAATACAAAAAAATGTTTTTATACGTTTTATAAAACACATTTTACCTTTCAATGTTTATTACACTGTTTGTTACCATTCACAGATGGTATATAATTAAAAAAATATTTTCTTCAAATACTATTAAATAAAAATTGAACTATGTAAAATTGAGATATAACCTTGACTAACCTTGTTGAAGGAGAGCTCCGTAAACATACCAGAAACAGTTTGATATTTTGCCAAGGCCACTGGTTTTGCGGGAACCGTGGTAATCATAGTAAGGACTAATCCTGTGAATTATGTAGAGCATCGGTGCCATTAACACAATAGAACTCACTATACAGAGCCAAGCCTAAGGAAAAAATAAAATATTTAACATTATTATTTTTTTTGTTTTGATTTTTATAATGTAAATAATATAAAACTATATTTTTTGTAAATAGGTACTGGGTTTTACTTCTTGTTAAAGGTCTTATGTTTGATAAAATAATTGGAAATACATCATAATATGAAATTATAAGTTCTGGTGTTTGCTAACTACAAAATAAAACTTTGTAAGCTAAGCATACTTACATCTGAAGTAAATGGAAGCACAAAGAGAAGAGCTCTGCTCAATTCTTTTGGTCTCGAGACTAAAAATACATATGTTTCAATGCTGATGGGATCTGTAAAGTTAATAGTGTTTTCTTTGCTCTCTGTGATTGTCATAGCAGACGCTCCTAAAAAGACCTGAAGAACAATATGTTAGATTTATAGCTTATACAAAATCATGTGATCAAATGATGATTATTGATAAAAATTTGTAAATCTAAAATAGCTTTGATTTTAGCTATACAACATTTTGTTGGAAACTATTAGCCAAAATTAAAAGCTTAGTAATTTATTTTTAAATTAATTGTATTTGTTGAAATCTGACGTATAATATCAAAATTATATTTGACAATCATAATATTATTTGCTACATAAACAATTCATTTATCAACATATGCAATAAATCTGATATACATATTATTATCAATAGAAATTATCGATAATAATGTCTTCAAAACACTGCCACGCTGAAATTCTTGAAAAAAAAAAAAAAAAACAATTTCAATATTAAGGATGTCTTGTTGATTCACTGCACTGAAAATAGATTTTCTCAACAGTTAAAACAAATAACAGTTAACAAATAAAAACAATTTAAACATTATCTATCTTGTCAGTCTTTTTAATTAAACAAGAAAAGAATATAATATTTTCCCTGCAGAATCAATTCTTTAATTGTTGGATTACATTAAAACCCTGTTGGTGTATGGGTAGGTGGGTGGGAGGGGCATCACGACCATATACATATCTATTGACCCAACCACCCACCCATACACATACAGTAGTATTAACCCTCCTACCCACCCAAACACGTGCAGTGCTATTGATGTGCTCTCAAGCTATCAATAGCAAGGCACATGTATTAGTGAGTGGGTGGGTCAATACCACTGTAATTGTATGGGTGTGTAGGTGAATCATGACCCTCCCACCCACCTACACACTTATGTTGGTAATGACCCACTTACCCACTCACTCAGGTAAGATAATGATTATTGATCACTACAACTTTTAAAATCGATTCAATAAGCACAATATTTAAAACATTTCAGTACTGGAGTGTGTTTACCAGTAGCACATACACTATGGTGCATGTAAGGGGATACTGCCACCAGAGTCCTAGGCATTAATTATGCCGATTGTAAATGTTTCCATATTCAAACAAGCTATTGTAGTATACCTCTTTGACACACTGTGGAGATTGCTGCCCTTAAGCTATACCTACATACATTATAAATACTACCCAGTATTAGATAATATTTTATTATTCCGTCTCTATCACACATAATTGTCTTTGATCTATTCTTACCCCCATTATAAGTACCATCCATTAGGTCCTTATCTGATATAAACTATAATCAATTTTATTGAAGTTTATCTTCTCTTTTCATTGTCTTCTCTTACTCTTGTCTTCATTATAAAATTACTCAATATAAGCATACTTTTGTAGAGTACTTTCTTTAAAAATATTGTAATAATAATTAATTTTAAAAATAATCTTACCTTCTTATCTTTCACTAGAGTTGACATTGTATTAAAAAACAAAGATAGTAATTCTGTATCTTGTTTGATATTTATGTCCTGAAAAAAAGTAAAACATTTGACAAAATTTCATACTTAAATACAGGGTGTGGCAAAATAACTACCTTATTTTTAAACCAACAAGACACTTAAAAAAATGTGTTTTAACTTATTCTAAAATATGGGAAGTTTTTCCTACTTTGTTTTAAAAAGGATATCACTTAAGCATTGGCCTTGTTTATCAATACACTGTTACAAGTGAATTCTGGAGCTCTCGTTGACTCTCTCGAGCATGCACTGAGGGATGCACTTAACTTCCTCGTGTATTGACTGCTTCAGATCTTTCAGGTTCCTGGGGCGATGTTTGAACATCTTGGCCTTTAAATAACCCCAAAAAAAGTCACAAGGAGTTAAATCGAGTGATTGTGCTGGCAACACAATGTCCTCTCTCCAAGAAATCAATTGGCCAGGAAACATTTACCTTAAAATTGTCATTTATATTCAGGCAGTATGAGCTATGGCACCGTCCTGCTGGAACCACTCATTCTCGAAAGCCCCCACTTATACGGCAAGTTCAAAAAACTCTTCGATCGTATTAGCATAACTGTTTGAGTTCACAGTAACTAAAATGCCATCCTCTTGATGGCAAAAAATGGGGGCCAGTATTGCCGCACCAAACAGTTACACATTCAATATGAAGTTGCTTTTTGTGGATTTTATGAGTGTTTTTTTCACTCCAGTAACAAAAATTCTGTTTATTCACATTACCAGACAGATGGAAATGCGCTTCATCACTGAAAAAGAAAACGGTGTCTATGCACTTGTCCACACCATGATGGTGACTGTTGCCCCACGCGTACAGGCTGTCACATAAACTTCCCTGTCTCCTGCGTTGATTGTCACTATCCCCACTCTAAGGAGGTTATTTTGCCGCACCCTGTAGTTACAAACTTATATAGTACTTAGAGTAGTTTACTTTAGCTTTAATTTATCTTGAAAAATGTCAAACAATTTATTTCTAGAGAAAAGATTTTACTTCACGCGGTGAAGAACCTGCTCATAGTTCAACTGATTGTGATAATATTAATGAACAAATTATTCAACAGTCTTCCACAATAACAGAAAATTTTTCCAAGCCAATAAATGCATATCATCCTGAAGTTTTACTATCAGAAAAAAATGTAATAACTATTTTAATAAATCACAGTAATCAAATCCCTGCAGATGTAGATAAATCCTCTGTATCTAGGTTACAGTACTGCCCCACTAGTGCCGACTGTTCAGAACTTTTTGAATTTCAATATGTCTATTAGCCAGCTAGCGAGAAAAGTTAACCTTTAAGTTTTGGACTTATAAATCTCCTGCTCATCAAGCCAATAGTTCAACTCCAGAGTTAAATAGGTCAGTAAATACATTCCCAAACAGGTCCTAAACTTGGTCAAAATCCTGACTTAGCAAGATATTGTATAAACTCCTGAATCGGCAACCAATATTAGTCTAAAACTTAGCTAAAATCCTGAGCCCTATAAGCACGTATTGTTTTAAACAAAGATTATAGCAGTAAACACCTAATAAAACTATTCTCAGAAAAATTATTTTGTATAATGCCATCCATAAAGTTAGGAATGCTCCATACTATTGGCGTAAAGTAACTGAAGTATCTCCATCTATAGAAACTATGTGATAAGACTACTCAGCAAGTACTATTTGTCGATTTAAAAAAACTACAATAGATAGGGACATAATTTATTAGATTGATTATTAGTGTATATTAAGAAATAATGATCGATAAAAGGTACAAGTGGGTTACAAATAAGTGACTCAGACTTATTTTGTCAAGCATTACTGTATGAGTGAAGCTTCTTATTGAGTCATGAAAGAAATAATGAAGATTCTGAAGTAGTTTTTCATAATAGATCCCCAGACCTTTTACAGTTTGTGCTTTCTGAAGATCGTAAAAATGTGTCTTTCATGGGTCATTTTAAGTAATACAATTTGAAATTACTGTTATATTTTATGTATCAATGGGGTGATTGAGACTAGAGTCTATTCTAGGAAAAACACTATTACCAAAACCTCCCGAAACTTAAAATTCTGATATTTTGTTCATATATTGAAGATAATAATTAAATAATTGGGTTAATGCAACTGAGATTTATGGGTTATTTCATGCCCTTCCATTGTGGGCTATATGTATCATTTGTCCAATTGGGTTTTCTATTGTTAAAAACATTTTTTATACAAATCTTCTTTATACATTGTTCTTTTACTCTTGCCATTATGAAAAACGATGAGTGAACAAAACAACTTTCATGGAATATATGAACATAACAAGCCACGTAAACTGAACTGATAGTTTTGAACTGGTAATAAGTTATACTCCAAATGCCTTGTTGGAGAAATATGTATTTCGCAAGCTGTCTCTGGCAGCGCGATTCCAGTTTATTTTGGGTTTCCCATCATATTGTTACCATATTTTAATATTTATTTACTTACTATATTTAGCAACTTAACTATTCCTGTGCCAAAACAGACGATCGTGCAGATCTTTGTCCTATTATGAGTGCCAAACATACGATGGTGCAGATTTATAACATGCACATTTTATTTACACACTATCAGTAAAAATTGGCTAATAAATCATGTTGAAATGGGTACCAGTAGGGATTTAGTGAAGTTTTCTGTATTATCTCAGTATGCAGAGTATTATATTTAGTGGTATTTTGTTTTCACAGTTGTTAGAAAAAAGTGAGCATAAAAAAAATATGCGGTTACAATCTGTCAAGTGTCAGATGCTGTTATGGTCTCATCAAACAAAAAAAAAAAAATTGTATAGCGTATTATAAATTTATAATTTTGTTTAGTACATAAAATTTCAAACAAAATGACTATTCTGAAAAAGACCCATGTGGTGGTCAGTAGGGTAACAAAAAAGAATACTTTTTTGCAATCCTAATACTTCACCAAGTTTAAGTAATTCACTCAATATATTATTTTTCATGTTCCTTGATTGATTGTGAATACAGTGATATATAATATTTGGTACTTATAGATACAATCTCTTTTTTCAGTTCTTTTTATATGCCGGTCTGTGAAATCCTAAAAAATACTGTGGCATTTTCAGAAAAACGCACGACACTCAGAACATTAATTATTGTTTGGTTGTTAAATATTTGTAAAAGAAATTGTTATGGATTTTCTTCCTAATTCATTTGAGAATTTAGAATTTACGTTAAATTTGTTTGCAGAGTTCACAACCAAACAATAAATACTTATACAACTGTTATAGGCACAAACTTCTCCAACCCAACATTTAAATTGCTTGCACATAGAAATTAGTTATTTAAAACCTAACCTAACCTCACCTGAAGAAAGTGCCTGTGGTACTGAAAATTCATGTGATTATGTGATTAGTTTGTGTATGTTACTACTACTCTGGTGTTAGTGAACTTATCTTCTAAGGTAAGTTTGCTGATGTCCTATCTCTCCAATATACTTATTTAAAATAGCTAAAGCTCACCTCAGACTTGCCAGAATAGTTCCTTGTTGGAACTAATCCAGAACCCTCATTTGATTGGTTTGAAGGAACTGTTACACTGTATCTGGAAAAGTATAAAGGAGAAATTATAATAATTTTATAAAAAATGTGTTTGATTTTAGAATTTGACATGATATGTACATTTGTAACTTAGCTCTTTCCTCATTTAATGTTATTTTATATTGTTTGACCACGTGTTATTATATATTTTATTTGTCATCATAGTTAAATTATATCAAGAAAAACTGTCTAACTAACAATCAAGGTTTAAATTCACCAAGCATCATTTTCATAATAATTTCAAAACCAACTATGACAAAAAATAAAATACAACAAATATTATAAAAACATGTAGTAGTGAATTTAGTCCAAAAAACAAGAACAATTAATTTTTAAAGGTTTTTATAGTCTGACTTATATTGAATTTAGAAAAAAAAACAGCAAGTTTTTAAAGGTTTCTCTGCATCAATGTATACCATTACTTCACAATAATTTTGAATGTTATTATTATTTTTTTTCTATTTAATGTTAACTGACTATATTCTTATTTTTCATCACCAATATCAATTTGCTGGTTATTCTTATTTTCAAAACAAATCATAGGACCAATAATAATGCCTATATTAAGTTTTCTATTTTTAATTAAAATGTTGCGCTAAAGACTGTTATTACCCTTTAAGAATAGAATTTTGAAAAATCCTTTCTTAGTCTGCCTCTAAAATACAAAATCTTGTGATGAGTCAGGTAGTACGTGATATTTCACACTCATATATATACAGTATGTACACAAAAATAGCCATACAAATGCCTTAAGTATATTACAACCTCTAGTTGCTATATCCAGATAGAGAGATGGATCTACACTTGACCCAAGTTTATTTGGGTGTGTCAATGCTGCGGTCAGAACTTGAAAATTATTGAAATACGACCTTTTGTTATCAGCCCTAGAAGAGTATTTGAGTATCACTAATTTTCTGAATTATACTTATTATATCTATCTGTAACGATTTAAAACTCACGTGAAATTGAATTTCATAGCTATGAAATTAATCACTTCAAATACAACTCCTTTAAATTCAGTAGCATGGCCAGAAGAGTTATATTTTATAATCTGCCATGGTGGATACTGTAAACAAAAAATAACGGTTTAGTAAAGTTGAAAGATTAATCATAAAATAAAGCTCAATTTTTGTACAAGGATTGTACAAATCATACTCAGGAGTGCTCAAATGTTATCTAGGCATTCAGTCTCAAACTTAGTGCCAGTATACTGGGCATTGCTGGATATGGGTAAATTGAGCAGATTGAGCAATAGATACTTCTGGACCTGGTATTAAGTAGGAATTCAGATGAAATTTAATATTTTAATAATTTTTAAAATTAATTCAGACGTAAACCGTTAGTTCATCTTACCACTAAATATTATACAGATTGTGTGTATTAACTTTATATTCAACCTAGATTTCACAACATAATAATGCTGAGACTTGGAAAACGACGGAGAAAAATACGAGCAGGATGTAGAGGGGAGGGAAATGAGTTTTTGAGAGCAATTAAGGTAAGACAAAAGGGGATAGAAATAGAAATGTAGAAATTAGGATCCTGCTGAAGGAAAGCATGAGAAAAAGAACTGAAAAATCAACAATTGGGCAAGTTATTTTTTAAGCTTGTAGTATTATAAATGAATTGACACATGTCAGATTGTTGATTTTACTCTGCCAAAGATTTGAACTACTCCTTTGCATATTTAATGACCAAAATCATTCAGATAAATGCATAATATCATAATGTATTATTATACTGAACATTAAAAAAGTTATCCTTGTGATATCATGTTTACATTGCTTTAAACCTACATGTTTGTGAATAAATAGTCTCAAAAAATAATGGTAAATAGTACATAAAATAATGATTAACCCTTTTACCGCCGGCGCCCGTAGCGTTGGGACGTGCGAGAACCGCCAAGGCATTTTTTGAGAAAACGTGAGCTTTTACTAGAACTATTGTAGAATTTTTATTTTTAGAGGTATCAGAATGATTTTTTTTTGTTTTTCTTGTCATTATATGGGCTTGTTGGCAATGACTTAACATATCATATTTTGTTATTTCTGTAATAATTTTTTTTTTCAAAAAAACGAGTTCAAAATTACAAAAAAAAAATTCCACTTTGAACCTATATAAGTCGTTGACAAAAAAATCTTAGATACATTTGTGTTTGTTTATCTGATTCTACATATATTTGTTAGTCTAACAAACAAATAACCTCATATAAACACACTGCAAACAAACACAAAGACTGAACACTGAGTAACTGACAGCTTGAACAATTCGTATCAGCTGTCTGGTAAACCACTAAAGTTTTTTTCCCAAAGACTATCGAAAAAATATTGCGAGTTATACAATGGACTATAATTATGTTTAATATTGTCTTCTAATGTCATTAACAAAAATTTTGGTGGTTTTAGTTCATTATCAAGCAATTAAAACGTAAAATACTACGCGTCCGTACAAAATGCCGACGTCCGTACTGTACGGACGTCGGCGGTAAAAGGGTTAAAGTAATGAATAAATAGTAAAAAATAATGAACTGGACTTAAATCAGGGTTCAAATAAAGTATAGTTTTTAAATTTCTAATAAATGAAAAATATATGACTTACATGATATGAGGAAATAGGAATAACCATCTGCCGAAAACCATACTTTACATGAGGAAATAGGTTGTCCGAGAAAACACAGCCTTCCCGGGGGTTCCAGTAGCCTATGTCTAACATGTGGTGGGTAGATTGTGAGTTGGAGAACTCCTGACCCCAGAGCTCTGCTGCAATCGCTTGCCACATTGTACAGTTGTCACAGTTCACTTCACTGTGCAGGTGTTTCTGTTACAAATTGACTATTTAATCCTACTAGTGGCAATAATCTATTTTCCAGACGAATACATGCCCTACATATTTTGCTACTAAATGTACTAAATCACTAACGAATCCATATGATTTTGGTATCAATGTATTCAGGAGATTGTAATTTATATTTAGACATCGATTTATTGCTATTCGATAGTTGTCAGGATATGTAGTTTGTTTTGTTTTCATTTGTCAGCTGCCGTTCCATCTGAATTGTTCATATATGTGCTGCTTTAAGTTATTTGTCTATAACTTTTAAACGGTTTCATAGACTTCAATAACTTTTATATTTTCAGAAACTATATAAAATTTTACATATAATGGCTATCTTAATTTTTTTTATTTTACAACAGATATAAATTTTACAAACATGGTCCCCCCATTTTTATATAAATAAAAACTATAAATTTACAAGTACATTTGTTTTACTTTTTCTAATATAAATATATACTAATTTTTCTTTGTTTTTCCTATTCAATAACTGGTTCTGAGAGTATAACAATACAGATCTGAAGTGTTTCAAATACTTATTAAAACTTTTATAAAAAACCTTTGTGGAAGACCTCAAAATGTCCTGCCACTACAGAGTAAAATTAGTGCTACTAGTAAGGTTAAGTATTATTAGAAATAAAATTAACCACTGTACTACTTTTCTGCATTTTCTCCTTTGGCATGAAAGAACAAAGACTAAAATTCTATGAGATATCAAGAGACCCCACTAAGTTAGTAAAGCAAATCTGTAAAATTTCCTCAAGTTCACATCCCTTTGATTAGGTGTTCTGTTTACCCCGGCTGGATAATCCATAATCACTGCTTCAGCAGACTGGCCATACTGAGGACATGCTCTGGTGAGTTCATGCTTTTTTTGTCCGTTAAACATTTGAAAACTCTTACTCCTTATACTTCCTGTGTACGCTTTTTATTTGTTGGATGAATAATATTTATTGTATATCATATTTATGGGCTATCAAATAGCCCAAAACCAGCTGTTGGACTGGCTTATGAAGAATATTATGTAAATATGCTATTTTCATGAAGGTATACCTGAATGAATTGAATGAGTGTGTTTTTTCGCTCGGCTTTGGAAGGTTTGATTTGCTCCCACTCTTCCTCTGATACCTTTTTGGACTTATCCAATTCGACTTGTGCTGCTATGTCCAAGCCTTCAATTAGACTCTGCATGACTCCCACCAAATGGCACACAAGACCACTCTGAAACAAATATTAAAAAATGTAAACTATAAAATGTCTTGTTTAGGAGATAAAAAACCTCTATAAACTATATGTTAGTCATTAGTTTAAGTTTTTTTTCTTTTATATTTTCTAACAAAACATGAGAATATTTTTTTTTTTATTTAGAAGATATTGATATACAATAAAATTTTTAATGCCTGGATCCTAATTCTGTAGGACTTACAAACAGGCCTTGAACTTAATAATTACTTGAACCTTTAAAGAAATAATAGTAATTAAAAATAAATAATAACTTATATTTCATTGTTATCTAATTTTCCTTAACAGTAATAAAGTATTGATGACACATTGAGTACATTTTAAAACGCCAATTTTTTAAATATTATTATTATGTAGAATATTATACTGTATAAATATGCTATTTTCATGAAGGTATACCTGAATGAGTGTGTTTTTTTCGCTCGGCTTTGGTGTGGCCTTCTAAAATGTACTCAATGTGTCATTAATACGTTATTACTGTTAAGGAAAATTAGATAACGCTGAAATATAAGTTATTATTTATTTTTAATTATTATTACTTCTTTAAAGGTTCAAGTAATTAAGGCCTTCAATATTTTATTACTTTTTTTTATAATCTTCACTCGCCAGTTCAATAGGCTATAAGCCTGTGCGTGAACTTTATTCAACCAGTGAAGTACCGACCGTTGGGATTCGAACCTTGGACATTGCCCTTTGCAGTCTAAGCCTTAGCCACTAAGCCATCTCGACGGCAAATTACTGTCAAGGAAAATTAAATAACACTGAAATACATTATAAGTTATTATTTATTTTTAATTATTATCCTCTTGATTAGTGTTTAAATTTTGCATCATTACTTAACTCACAAAAAATACTGTAGTCATGTTATTTTGTTACTCAATTATTATTATTATTTATGATTATTAAATTATTGTGCCTGTTAGGTAATAAGATAAGTGTACATATTTCATATATTCTATAGTTATAAGAATTGAAGTTTGGTATTTCACATTCTCACCGAAACCAAGAGAGAGAGAGGGTTATCTGCCCTCAGAATAACCATCACGCCACCTCAAAACTCGAGCTCTTATTGGTGGTCTAGAATTACACTCGCCTGATGCGATGCGAGGCGTCGATTTCACCCCAGATCGCAGTAGACAGCACGGCACTCTCGACGTGTACGCACCTCTCTCGCGTGGTCTCTTTCCCCAACTCACCAAGTAGTTTGTGTGCTTTAAATTCTAACTCCCTCTAACTTTGTTACTTTTCTCTAACTTGTGCTACTCATCCAGACCTTCAAGAACTTTGTTTGTGCGGTACGTGATCGGTCTACTGGACTTTCAAAGCGCTCGTACTTCCGCGACTACTCTTCAGTGCTCTAGGACTGTGATCAAGGAAGGTGGACTGGACTACCACAAGTGTCTCCAACTACTCCTGTTGGATAAGTGTTCAGCCAAGCTCTGTGGTGAGTTAATTATCTCTAATTCATTATTTAATGTTCTCTAGTTGATTCTCCCGTCTGCTCCGGAAGAGCAGTGGTCCTCCGTGCTTATTAACATTCTCTACTCGCACTCACTCTCTGAACAATTTTTGGTCCTACGGGCCGCATCATTCATCCCGTAACAGTGCCTTATGTTGCTATAGTTAAGTCTATCAATGATATTACTAACAAAACAAGGTTTTTCTATTACAGTACATTAAAATAATAAAAAATAAACACAATTGTCACTTTGTGAACAATTGCTATATCCCCATCGAATCTAACAATGTTGTGTTGTATATATTATAGCAATGACTTATTATCATAAAAACAAGATCTTTTAATTTAAAAATATAGTTTATATTGTATAGTAAATATTACTTGTAAATTAAAAAATAAACTAATCTGTTACAAACAAACCTCAGTTCATTTTACCTTATGAAAACATAAAGAAAAAAAACTACGTTTATATTCAATTTTGAGTACATTTTACCAGAGACATTTTAGATGTGAACTTTTCGAATCATAGTATGTTGGTTGGTTCATCAGGAGTATATGAAAAACTAATTTAATTTACATTTATTTATATACTTGAAATGACATTAATTTTTTTTAACTACAGAAACTTAAAGCTATAGTGCATCAATCAGTCAGTACTAAATAAAAAGTCAAATTAACTATATATATTTGATGTAAGGTCTTCAAACTATATAAAAAATGTGTAAGATGACAGATTTTAACATTACTAGTTTTTTGGCTTCACGTGTCAACCCCGACTCTCCCTGCGCTCAATACACCTCGGCCTTGACATGTGACTTTTAACTACAAATAATAGTATAGTAACGGTATAACATAAAATCACAATTTATTTACAGTATCTCACTCACACTACTTGCGTTGCTACCTATTTATTAGTATAAATTCCCAAAGGTATTACCCTTATAAAATCAATGGTAGGTATTACTTAGCCTATTTCAAATGTGTTCATTTAATTTGTTTTTTGTTTGACAGCTGAAGATTAAACTCTTAATGCATCAATAGGATAATGTCATACATACAAAATAAAAATGTTTATTTATTTACAAAACAACTGTTATTAATTTACTAAAATCAACCCGATTCATTCTTTTGGAAAGAGGAAATTTTGTAAGGCTGTTTGTACCCCTTAGCAATGGAATTATGAAAAATCCTTTCTTAGTGAGTTTCTTCGACATTAACGCTAATTTCCTTTTAAATTTTGTGTAAATCCGTTCTGTGGTTTTTGAGATTTCGTGTTGAGTGAGTCAGTCAGTGGTATTTGGCTTTTGACAAATCACTTGTTATAGATGATGACAAGTGAATTGTAGTCTGTACATATTTTAATCCTGAATTGTATGATAGCTGTATACCTAGTTCAAAATCGCTTCTCCCCTTTTGGCCCAACGGTCTTACTTCTGTATCCTCAAGCTCTGGATTTTAGTGTTCTGGCTTTTTACCATCTCATTCACGTCCTACAATTTACTATTCTATTTACTATACCACTTGCTTAATTTCCTCTTGGATAACGTCTGTGTTTTGTACCCTCATGGTTTAGTAGAAAAATCACATCTTAATACTTAAAAGGTCTGAAAAGTGATTTCTTGCCTCTGATCAAAAGCAAGTATCTATATAATAGAGTTTTATTATTTAACTGGTGATTTTTTTTATTTTATTTTTTTATTTTTTATTTTTTTTTAAACTTCACTTGCCAGTTGACATGGGCCTACAGGCCTGTGCGTCAACTTTATTCAACGAGTGAAGTACCGACCGTTGGCTCAGTGGGGATTCGAACCTTGGACCTTGCCCTCCGCAGTCCGAAGCCTTAGCCACTGAGCCACCACGCCGGCAATAGAACATGGATTTTCATGTTCACCTCTTAATTTAAATGTAGTAATTGATTTTTTGTATTATTTGTGTTTGAATTGAAAATAAAGCTATCAATAAGTAACTTTAAATTTGTTTTGTTTGACAAGGCCTTTTACATACAATGTTTGATTATTAGGTCTCAGCATCATGAGGTTATAAGGAACCTTCGTATGGAATCAATTTTCAAACTATTTACAGAGTCTGGGTAGGGCCGTGTCAGCTTATTATGTACATATTGTACAGGATACCGTTGTTTCGAGCACATTGCAGTACTAATATAGTGTGACACATCCATTGCTCAATCAATTAGTGTATGACATTTGTTACATGCACTCATTGTTTGTCTACTACATTTGATAACCTTAGATCTGATAGCCTCAATACTATTTAGGGATAAGTTAAGTAAGCATGTAAAAAAAACAACCTTTTAACATAAACCAAAAAAAAAAAAAAAATATTATCACACATACAGACAAAACCTGACAAATAACTTAGAAAAGGCTAAACGAGATTACTATAGAATTAAAATTAGCCTACTCAATCTGACTAAACCCTCAAATGTTTTGGGAGGTTATAAATGAATTAGCTGGAGGAGTAAAATACAAAGACTCTTTTCCTATAAAAAAATATCTGAAGCAAACTTTAGATGTAATTCCCGAAGATTGTAAGCAGGTTGCAAACTAATTTAACCAGTTTTTTGCAGCTGTAGGGAGTAATCTTGTGGATGAAATTGATGGGGGAGGAGCGACACTGGTCACCCAGTGGTGCGTGACACTGACTATACTATACAATCTGACGAAGCATTTACACTCCATACAGTTATGGAACAGGATGTACAGAAGTATGTGTTTGGCACTGCTTCGGGACATGATAGGGTCTCGGCTGATTCCCTTAAGAACAATATAAATATATTTTCCAAACCACTTCAACATCTTATCAATTTAAGTATTAAATCTGGAATTTCCCTGTAGATTTTAAATTAACTAAAGTGATACCTCTCTATAAGGCAAATGAAATTTCTGATAAAAATAATTTCCGCCCAATTACCTTGTTGAGTGTATTCTCCAAGATATTAGAGAAGACTGTCAAAGACCAACTAGTAGAATATCTTCAAACAAACAGCGTTTCAAATGAGGGCCAATTTGGATTTAGGAAAGACAAAAAAGCAACGCCTTGTTTGGTTTTGTTAACGAAATTAACGTTAACATTTCTACCAATAAAAAACCGATTATGATATTTTTGGACCTAAAAAAAGCTTTAGATTCAGTAGATAGAAATAAGTTGTTTTCTAAATTAGAACTGGTTGGTATTTGTGGCAACGCCCTCACGTGGTTTAAAAGCTATCTCACAGGCAGACTACAAATTTTGAAAAGCTGTATTCTTATAGAATTAAATATTTATTAGCATTTATAGAAATAAAGTCAGATGAGGCAATGCATTTACTGTAGACACGCACCTTTGCTGCTATCTGTTTGTGAAGGGTTTTAATTAAGGGCTTGTACAATTTTGTGGCGTATTATTAGCGCAGCTATTAGTCACCTCAGTGTGTGCTGGTGAGCAACAGAGAGAGGGAGACCACTGGTGCTTCCTGTGAAAACTGAACAAGAACTAACCTCACAGAACTATGTGAACCATATGAACAAACAGTCTTTTTGTATCTATGGTTAATGCTATTATCAATAAATACTATATTAACTTACAACACATCTTGAGTGGTAAACAGAGCTGTTATATATAAAAGCGATGTTTGCTCCTTCCTGCAGATGTGGAGAAAAGTCATGAAGGTTGTTTCTAGGACCCTTGTTTGGAAGGACAAACAACCACTGGCAGTTGGGTTTCATTAAGTTCAGTTGCTTGATCTAAACACAAATTATATAAACTATAATATATAAAATTATATATTATAACACATGTAGGTTTTGTCACACTTGGCTACTTACTAGCAGCTACTTAATAGTTACTAATGAAATAGCTGCTACTAAAACCAGTCATACTCACATTACAGTAACAGCTATTCAGTAGCTGCTGCTGTAGTCACTGGATTTAATTTTTGCCTCCCAAAGAAGAAGAAAAAGTTGTTTGCAGATATAAGACTATATGAGTTGCGTTGTTTGTTATTTATTTGTCTAAAAGATGTTTGCATGTATTTGATATTTATATAGAACAAAAATAAATTCTCTTACGTGTGCAAAGATATGTCTTCTGAGCCGACTCCACTTTTTTGACTTTTTAAGTTTATTGCAATACGTATCCTGAATAACTTTGTTCTCATTTGTATTCTCTTCAGGAATAAAGAGATTTGATTTGATGATTTGGTTTGGTCTTCCTTAAGAGCCTCTTCTTGAAGAGCCAAGTCTGCATCTTCCAAATCCTTAACTACATCTTGAAAAGACTGTTTTTTAGGTCTGTTTAAAACACTAATGGCAAATTACGTCCCAAAGACTGAAGCATTTTCTTTTTATGTTAAAAAATGTAACAACTTCCTCCCCAAACCATTTAGGACCACTCATTATAAGTATAAAAAAAATTAAAATTAACATGAAAACAGAGAACACATGGTGCAACTTGCCTCTGGTACACTTGTAAACATTGTTACAATGGGTGAGAGGGCGCTAGCTGCTAGTTGGTCACATGACTTACTAGTACATAATAGTTATATGACAAGTTGGAAATGTTCAACCCTTCAAGATAGTGAAATTTAATTAGCGTGCTACCGTTGGTAACTGCCATTGCCAATGTCACATTGACTACTTAGTAACAGCTAATTTGCTAGCTGCCAGTAAAGTAGCATAGTGTGATACATCCTTTAACATTCATTGCTGAAAAGCTTTTTGCTACTGTGCTTTCTATATAAAAAAAATATTTGATTATCAAATTCAAATATTTTTTATCTAAAACAACATTCCTTGACTTAACCCTATCAGTTCCGTGACCATTTCCCAAAAGGATGTGCATAAATTGCTGGGCTGTTTTTCATAAATTATAAATTATAAATTTATTATAAACTTATAAATTTGTTATAAGGGTTTGGGAAAAACGTTGTGGAAAAGAACTATATACCCTATGAAACATGAACATGAAATTCTCTACAAAATATACATAGTAACAGGACAATTTATGAAAGGTAAATAATAATTAAAAAATAATAATAAAAAGTAAAAAATAGGAAATTAAAAAACTAAGTTTGAACTGAATTTTCATATGCATCTACCATTAGTCACCCTCGACTATGTAATATCGACCGTTTTATCGATTACTATTTTCAAGTCTGCCAACATGATCTCGGAAGGTTTATGCCGGCTAACAGAAAATACAGTTATATCTCAAAATTTAATCCAAACAAAACCACCCTTAACCATGGGTGCCAACTCAGAGTTGCCAAACAGATATCATCACGACGAGTCAGCATAATAGGTAGGGCTGTCATACATTTTCATAGTAAAATACGGACACCAGATCTACTTGGAGGTCTGGTGGAGGTGGGGGATTTTGACTCGCCCATACATATACAGTGTATTGATCCTAATCTATAATATGTTTACAAATATTTTACTGCAGTAAGAGTTAGTTCAGAATAGGCCCTAATTTAGAAATGTCTGCTAATCTTTGGGCCTAATTACTTGTCAACCTTACAATATCTCTGTACGTTTATGGGCGGGTGGGTGGGTCAATACCCCTGTACGTGTATGGGTGGGCGAGTTGGTCAAGCAATTTTTTACCTTTTTTTTACTTACACCATGTAAAAGACCAATAAAAACAAACAAAATTCATATAAAACATGAATTTACAGTTTAATATTTGACTTGATTGAGCAATATAAACAGAATTCATTGTAAAGTCATTTTTGTCACATGTCTGTAACTTGGTGGAAAAAACGTTGTCATAAAAAAACTATGTATCCTAAATTAACAAATCTTTTTTACATTGTAGAACATAAAATTATATACAAAATACATATAGTTATCAGACAATTTGTGAAAGGAATGCAATTGAAAAATTTAGTAATAATCGAAAGTAAAAAAAAAACTATCGCCAAATAAACAATCACAACATACTTATATCCTTTGATATAATAATGACTATCACATATTATATGTTTCAAAATAGCAAAGTAAAACTATATTACAAATTAATTTTAGTAACAACAGACATAACACTGTCAAACATAACCAAAAGAACTGAATAATATTCGTGTATTCTACTGACTGCCTTCTGAATCAACACCAGCTGACAAATGTCATTGTTATCTTTTTTCTCGATTACCAATTAAAAGCCGTAAAAGAAAGAAAAACGAAAACGGTACCAATTGAATGATTGATTATTCGGAATATGGCGGATCTTTATTCGAGTCAATCGAGTACATACCATATGAAATAATACAAAAATATGGATCGTCAACTGGGTCGACGCCGGTAATTTACGTATAAATTACATCGTCGACTATGTGGACGCTACGGCACTGAAAGGGTTATTTAATTTA
>JAQJVL010001749.1:0-55000 GCA_035578905.1 Stictocephala bisonia | reverse complement strand
ATTGGTTGATTTGATTAACACTAACCAATCAAGCTTAGAATGATTAAGTTAAACAATTACCTCTGCTGGAAGTTCTATACAAGCTAAATGTAAAATACAAGTTTTTTACCGTTTGGCCCAATTATAGTAGAAAGTGACTGGATTAATTGGACTATAGTTGAAACAACCTTAACAGTCATATAATTGTTATTATTCATTTTTAAGACTCTGATCCTTCATATATTGGCAAATTGAAGGGCGAGTAAATGTGATGATTGTAGTCATTATTGGTAACTAAGGACTGTTCCTTTAAAAGTCCATTTATACATATTTATTTATTAATAGCCCAATAAATAAGAAAATTCCATAAATTCTTTTTGTTGAACTTTTCTGTTTAAGGATTTCATCCTCATAAATGTACGGCTAAGAACATAGCACAATACGGAGAATTCATCTACTAAGGAATATTTTTTGCAAAGTTTTTCAGTCAAACGTTTCATAACACATTTTTCCTTATTAAGTCCACTGTCACCATAATATTGCAAAAAGTCCCTTTCCATATTTTCAACGACGTTTAGCCATTCTTCCGTGGGATTCATAAGAAATCCTTTTGACAAAGTGCTCAGCCAATCCCGATGATTGTTACTACACTCTTATGTTGGATGACCATATAAAAAATTTGATACAATTTTCTTTTCCTTTACCCTAAATGCTATATATCCAGCCAATATCATGAGTAAATCTGAATTTTCCTTTATAGTGCTCTCATCATTATTCAATTCATCGGTTTTGTGCATGTCCAACTCTTATTCTTCATTAAGAAACGAATCTGCAGGTTCAGATTTACTGACGTCTCAAACATTTGCGGACTGTTCTCTTACTGGTGGATTCTGTGCTAGAAGAAGTACAGTCCACCAAATCCCTTGAAATATACCTCGACAGAGATTTGACATGGAATGACCATATAAATAGTGTCTGCTCTAAATTATCCTTAGGCATTTATGTACGGAGGACTCTCTCTAAATACTGCCCTATTCAGATACTGATGACGGCATATTATGGTCTCATTTACCCTCACCTTTCCTATGGACTGGTGGTTTGGGGACGTAGTGTTAATAGTGAATTCTTGAGGGTGTTCAGACTCCAAAAGAAGGTAGTCTGAATTATTACAAATTTAAAGAGCAGAGAGTCGTCAAACCAATTTTTAAACAACTCAAGCTGTTGCTTGTTTTTCTAGAAACAATTCTATATTGTGTCCAAATGTAACCTGATAAGGGGCAGTGACATACATAATTATAATACAAGAGGCAGAGATGGCTACTGTACTGAGCAACACAGAATGGTAGTCTATGAATACCTTCCAACGAGTCCTGTTAATCAGTCAAACTAATTAACAGCTTCCCTAAAGAAATGAAAACTGCTCCAAATTCAAACCCCCCCCCCCCCCGCTTGAGAGGCATACTGTTGGCCCAGGCTTTTTACAGCGTGGGGGAACTCCTAGCACATGACTGGGAGACCAACTTAATTGGCTAGACTCATACAGTTGACTTTGTGGATGTTACAAACACTAAAGATTATTTTATGTGAATGCCCCACTTGTATGTACGAGGCGTGTTTTTAAAGTAAGTACCGTTTTTGAATCCCAGACGCTTTACAACTGCATCATTATGTAGTGTGTCTTCAAGTGTCAAGAAGTGCGATTATTGAAATTGTGATAGACTGTTTGAAGTACCGAAAGTTATGCTTACGGTAGGTTCCCAAAATGCTGACGGAGAATCGAAAAAAAAAACAAAAAAACAAACGTTAAGACAAGAATCACACAAAAAATGTTTAACCGGTTCTTTCACATTCCTAGAACATTAGAATCATGACGGTTACAATTGTTTAAACCAAATTAATTGTCACTGTGACATACTCACGATGAGTGTCAGCTGCTTCCACACCCTTAGCGTTATGAAAACGTACACAGCGCATAATTCACAGTTGGCGGCATTTTTAACCGGAAGAGGAATTTTTAACAGTCATAAATGACCTTAAATACAGTCGATTGGATCCGTAATGGCGGCTGTGGCTTGTTAATAGATAGTAGTACCCCGCACACATGCGCTGAACGCTGACTGCAGCGCTACAGCGGCGGGATTCTAAAACGGTACTTACTTTAAAAACACGTCTTGTATGTTTGTATGTAATTGTTGTAATAAATGAATGACTTACATAGGGCCTTAGGTTAATTTTATTTTAACTAACTATTTGACGTTTGCGATACAATGTATATAAAATTGTCTATGCAAGAAAGGATTTATTATTATTATTGTTATTATCACATTCAACAATTCAGACTTTGCATTTCTTTCGAAATCATCCTCGTCAAAATGAACCGAACATATTTTAACTGTATCAACGTTAAAATTGTCCGCTCGTTTACAGGCATGAGTCCAAGTTTTTGTTAGGCCTTCATCTTTCGGAATTCTATGAAATGAAATTCCTTTTCATTTACAGTTATTTTCATTATTGAATCAATTTGCAATAGCACGGTCAGGCATGTTTGTACATATGAATACAATGTAACCATTAAAAATTGTGTAGGCTTACCTAATAAGTAGCACAGCAGTATTTTAAGAAATTCACATTCGTTAATATTAAATTTCATAAGCTAAAAAACACTGTAAGTTAGTTAACAACATATTTAATAATAACAAAACACGAGACAGATAAACAACACACAACAACACTCCTATATCAGACTGATGAGTGAATTTGACATATCGTATGACAGACAACCGTATATGGTGGGAAAAGCCAGACAATAATAGGCAACTTCCTGCTAAAACATCCGATGGCAGTCGCAACAGCACATTCTTTATTAAGCATATTAAGCACAACATCTAGAAGTTAATCATGGAATATTAAACGTCACTAGCATAAATAATAAACGACTATTTTAATAAATTAATGTAATTTATTCCAATGAATTAAGGCTCACAATGTGTTAGTGATTGCATATATGTTCTGTGTAGCATACTAATATATGCAATAAGAATATAAGAAGCTATAAGAAATGAAAATAGATATGGAAGAAGTAAAACTTTCTATAGCAGACGAAACGAGCTTAGCGCGGCTGCCGATACGCAGCGCTGGATGAGAATGTCTGCCAAGTACCCCTCTCCCAACCCAATAACCCTTGGCACACCTTGTACCTGAGACACCACGTAGCTGAGTGAGTCCACCCAAACACGTAGAGTGGTATTAACCCACCCACCCGCTCATAGACGTACAGAGGTATTGACCCACCCGCCCGCCCATACATGCACAGTGGTATTGACCTACCCACCCGCCCATAGACGTGCAGAGGTATTGACCCACCCACCCGCCCATACACATACAGAGGTATGTACAATCTGCATACTATTTATATTTAAATAGAAATGTTTTTCTCACGAGAGAAATAAAACCTAACATTTTGGTTATAAGCTCGTAAAATTACAGGTAGGTCTACTCTGTACTTGTTATAAGAAATGTATACAATAAATTACGTATAAACAATTGATGATTTTGTTTTCAACTATTTTAGCATTTTAATTCTGCCTAAATATGTTATATCCCAAAATAATTATAGAAAATGTCATTAGCTATCAAAATAAAATCACAATTTAATTTAATATTGTGGCAATCATTAATAACATAATTAGTATTACATGTATTAATACTAATTAATATAATAATTGAGACTGTCAGAAAGATTAAGTAATATGAGTAAGTATACAAGTAAGGAAGACAGTTGCTCACTGAGTATTTTGATACGTTTTGTATGAATGTTTTAATTCAAATGTAGGCCTATCATACACAAATTATAGTTTAAATAAATAAAAAAACCACACAAGGAAATCAAAATATTGGAAAGCGTATCAACATTTTAGTTTTTGTTAGTAAATTATTTGTTATATACTGTACTATTACTGAAAAATAATTATGCAGAATTCTAATTCTTGTGAAAAAATCGCATCGTTCATTAATTGATTTAGATTAAAATAATAAGTGTGTAGGACACAATTTAATCATTTTGAATCATGGAATCTAAGTAGAAGCGAGGGAAACTGGAGTAGCGCCATATAATTCAATCCCAGGGCCTGCCCCACTGCACAGCCTCGCCGTGGCCCCTACCTTGTATTATATATACCGTGAGGAAACCTAGATGCCCTGGCTATTGGGAAATTTAAGATAGAGACTGTGGCCCATTCTGAGGAACAGTCCACCTTGGTGAATAACAATGACTACATTCCTTCATCTACACTGATCATACTCATTCACCATTCATATTCATCCTTATCTTGATGATCAGCATTTTTTAATGAATAAACATACTTATCTTATAACTGACTAATCACCTCAAATGAAATACAATTTCTTGATGAAATTTTAGTATTTAATGTAAAAGCTTTCAACTGAATGGTCTCCACAAAAAAATTGAGCACACAATCTCTCAATTAAATTATACTCAACAATTGTTTTTTAATTAGCTCACCTGAGAGAGCAATCAGTATTAGTCCATCATGTTCAACTTGTTGATATAGAGTCCACATGTCTCGACATGACAGCACACTAACCAGAGCAGTTGTCTCTATAAACATAATCTTTGGTTGTACTAATAAAAATAAATAAATAAAAACATTGATATAATGTTTAATTCATATTGTTTCCAAAGGATTTTAAAGATTACAAACTTTCTAATTAAGTTCCATTTTGTATGACAGGAAAGACCGTACAAATTAGCTAATATTTAGTTGGAATTAAAACTTTTATTTCGGTACATTAAGTATTTTTTAAGCTCTGATACAAGAATCAAATCTTGTGATCATGTGATGGAAATTTAAGAACATTTTAAATAGCGACTAAATACGATAACAATTAATTGGTTTCTATTGAAAGAATGTTAAATAAATATCAGTTTTATAATTTATCTCATGATTGGCATTTTCAGGTTTGATGGTGTCCCAGTCAAATATAATTGTTTAATTAAATCATTTAATCTTCAATATAATTTGTGAAGTTTCCTTTTTTCCAATTCAATATAAACTATATGCTACTTAAATATTCTCAGATTCTATCTTCCTTAAATTGTAAAAAAGTCAAATCTGTCTTCAATCTAATTTTATCCTCTCTTATATCATTAATATACAGTTTGTCTTTATCCTATTCTTAGATTATTTGAACTATTCAACTCAATCTATTTTCACAATAATTATTGATAGTAAATGCCACACTCAACAAACTTTTAGAAAAACTTATAACTTATTAAATAGCAAATAATATGATTAGCAACTTTAGTCGAGTCATACCCAGCGGTTCAGGAGGCTTCTCACAACGGAACTTGAAACTGCTCGCTGGGCCAACAATGACTCACCAGCAAACAATGACTCACCTACTAGCCACTGTTCCACAATACAGTAACTTTTTTTACAGTTAAAAAGTAATATTTACAATTTCTTTAAATTCTACGTAAAATACTATAAATTCAAACTCAATCAAGGTGTTTATTAACCAAGGTCTGAAAGCTGTTAATAAATTACACTCAAATATCGTCATTTTGTTTGCTACAACTTAAAGTTAACCAATTACTTAAAGTGAGAAAATCAATAAAACTGGTTTCTTGATGAGACATAGATTAACAACCAAAGTGTCTCAGTCAGTAATAGTTGGACGGATGATACTGTTATGGGACCTTAGGCACCCCTCTCGGCTAAAGCAAGCGCTTGATTATATGTAACGCTGTGAAGATGATTTCAAGTGTTCGGAAACATTACAACAGTATTTTTTGTGTTTTTACATTACATTTAATTTTTGAAGTTGTTTGTTATATTTCGTTATTTGAATAATATCATTAAGTTAAGTAACTACTATTTGGCAATTTGATATTTTATTCACTTTTCTTATCTAGTCATATACTTCAAAAAAATTGTATTAGTTATTTGAAAAATGCAGTTTTAATAATAAGTTTAAATATTTTTACAATTTATAGATTGTATATTTATGAATCAACTATGTATGTAAAAACCAGATTTGAAAGTAATCAAGATTACACAATTATAACACAGGAAAAAAAATCGTCTTTATAGGAAATAAAATGTTGGCCAAAATACCTAGTTCAATTAAAAACAAACAATAGGACCTACATAGAAGATTTCAAAAATAAATTAAGACATTATATAATTAATTTAAGTTTATATTCTATAGAGGAATTTTTTGAGTAAAAATATTGTATGACACTGTTCTATGTATTAAACTGTATATGATATTGAATAAAGAATTTTCGACTTTGAATTAGTCACAAATATATATACGAGGTACAGGGAAAAAGTTCCCGGAATCAAAATCGAGAGACACACAGTTTGGTTGGTGGTGGGAATTTCGTTGTCCATCAGCTAGTACTACTCCTGGAGAAAGAATATGGGTAGCGTGAGTAATGCTCAGCCGCCATTGTTCCCCCGTGAAGAGCATTTTTTGTATATTTGCGTGTTTACATTGTCGCTTTTGAAAATTTATTTAAAGAACAGCTAAAAACATTAAATTTTGTGTCTTACTTCAAAAGTCATCTTTTGAGACACTTAAAATGTCAATTCAAGCATACAGAGGCGACAAAGAAAGGTCAATTTTATGAATGGCACAATAGTTTAGGTGAAAGTCGCATTAACATTGAAGATGACTTTCGTACTGCAACCACAAATGACAACATTGAGCGAGTTCGACAAACTGTTCATGTAAACTGAAGAATAACGATTGATGAAATTGCATATGAGGTAAATTTTGCCTCACAAAAGTTCTTAGGTGCTTAAGAGATGTGATTAGGAAACGGCCTGAAAAACGAGCAGAAAACAATCAGATTTTTTTTGCATGACATCCTGCACATCGATTTTCATTACTACCTGGTCAAGCACTGCGTTACCACGCCACAACATCCTCCCTACTTGCCTGACCTCACGCCAGCCGATTTCTTCCTGTTCACACAGTGAAAACATCAATAAAAGGAAAACTATTTGCAGGTGCTAAAGCTTTCAGGAAAAATGCAACATAATTATTGAAATACATTTTAAAAATTAAGTACCGTATCCAAAGTGTTTTGAACATTTGTATATCGTAGGGACAAGTGCATTGCTATAGGAGGAGAGTATTTTGAAGGGAAATAGGTTTGTAAGTTTTTATCTTTGTCCAATAAATCTATTTCAACAGATTCCGGAAACTTTTTGACTATACCTCGTATTAGTGATAGTGTAATATATTGCTGAAATCTATTTCAATTATTAACTCAAAGAATAAAAGATGATATGACACAAATCTCAGTCAGCAAACAAATTTTATTTTCAGTTTCCTAACGTTTTTCTTTTAAATTGTTTTAAATCTTGCTGTTTTTTAAATGAGCTGAGATTTATTTTGAGTTCCTGCTGACAATCACTACAGTATAAACAAGTAAAGACATTTTGAACTATGTAAATGTGGGTGATACAAAAAATATATCAAATGGTTATACCAATAAACATAATTGTTGAGAATTATTTTTTTACTCACCACTTTTAAGTTCAAATTCTTTATAAGGGATGAATCTGAAGATTAATGTTCCTTCCCATTGATAATCTTCCTGAACAAAACTCATGACTTGTCGAAGAGTGCCTGGAGTGTCATGATAGGTCTCGAACATAAATTGTGAATCATAAACAATGCCTAAAGAAATAAGCAGTTGAAGCAATTTACAGCTAAATTACTATGGCACAAATTAGTTACAGCTGATATACAAACATTATAACCCTACAAGAACACCACTGGTTAACACATTCAATGTGGGTGACTCCCATGGGAGCCGCTACAACGCAACTTAGGTGCTACGGACTCACTCCGCCATTCAATGTGGGTGACTCCCAAGGGAGCCGCTACAACGCCACTTAGGTGCTGCGGACTCACTCCGCCATTCAATGTGGGTGACTCCCATGGGAGCCAGCCACAACGCCACTTAGGTGCTGCGGACTCACTCCGCCATTCAATGTGGGTGACTCCCATGGGAGCCAGCCACAATGCCACTTAGGTGCTGCGGACTCACTCCGCCATTCAATGTGGGTGACTCCCATGGGAGCCGCTACAACGCCACTTAGGTGCTGCGGACTCACTCCGCCATTCAATGTGGGTGACTCCCATGGGAGCCGCTACAACGCCACTTAGGTGCTGCGGACTCACTCCGCCATTCAATGTGGGTGACTCCCATGGGAGCCGCTACAACGCCACTTAGGTGCTGCGGACTCACTCCGCCATTCAATGTGGGTGACTCCCATGGGAGCCGCTACAACGCCACTTAGGTGCTGCGGACTCACTCCGCCATTCAATGTGGGTGACTCCCATGGGAGCCGCTACAACGCCACTTAGGTGCTGCGGACTCACTCCGCCATTCAATGTGGGTGACTCCCATGGGAGCCGCTACAACGCCACTTAGGTGCTGCGGACTCACTCCGCCATTCAATGTGGGTGACTCCCATGGGAGCCAGCCACAATGCCACTTAGGTGCTGCGGACTCACTCCGCCATTTCAACATTTTCAAATATTTCAATTGATAATTGAATTCTTTCATCAAATAAATTAATTTTTGTATTTTTTGTTATTAATTGAGAGGTACAAACAGTTATTTGCAACTTCAGAAACACAAGTTGTGCCTGGAACTGCCCACTCCTGTGGGTGCCAAAAACTAATGACGTCATGACATAGTCAAAACAAAAAAAATTAAAACTTTTGCAAGCATTTAGATCATTTCAAAGAATTTTAGTTAATATTAAAAAAAAATAGCATTTTTGGGGAAGTTTTGCATATTTTTCTGTAGCAGTAAATGAGTTAATTTGGTATTTTTAATAAAACAAATTTTTCTTTGTATTTGTTGCATGCAGACTTTTTGTTTACTTTAAAAATGCCCTTGATTAAATATCTGAAAAAAGTGTCATTCATACTTCTTAACTATAGAAAAAAATAATACATCAGGTTCATATTTGCAACTATAGAATCAACTAAAATACCCATACAACATAATTTATAGAAGAGCATTTTCCATTCCATTCCAAAACACACAAGCACCTCTAATAGAATAATTACACACAACAAACAGAAATTTTGATCACATCAGGACACAAACATTTGATGTTAGATATGCACTTAAACTCTTCAGACGTCTTGACCATCTGAGTAGGTATGGTTGAATGCATAAAAAGTATTTCTTAACTAACAGTAGTTGTTATTCAACCACTAGTAACAAACTATTCCACTATTACTCTAGATATGTAGTTCAATACATGTCATAATTAGCTTGTCTAGACATGAACTTAAAGTAAAATGTGTATTAAATTCATGTTTGAACATGCAAATCATCCACATACATTGAATACTAGGATACAATCCTGTACCTAGGATTGATTTAATTTCTGTGTTATATTAAAAAGGTAACAAATTGAGGGAATTCTATTCAAATATTAGTACTAATGAAATGCAAAATAGCTTTATCGACATGGAAAGAAGTGTGATTTGTATTTAAAAATATTATTTTAATATTTAAATAATTATAATTAATATTTATTTTAAATAATAAAACTATATTATTTTAAAATACCTGCAGTTCAAATTCTCTGTGCTGCTTAGGTTTGATTGTTTAATTTATTATGTTGAGCATCCTATACAGGCTTTTGCATATTTGATGTGTTCCCATAAATCACATCCTTTATCTTGGTTTTTAAAGTTGTTAACGTTTAAAGCATTTGAGTTCATTTGTTAATTTATTGCTATTATAATTATTTTAAAATTTGTATGTGGTAGTGTAAACTTTCACTGAGTAATATTGGTAATGAGTGAAATAAGTTACTTTTGAGTTGGAAAATTGAACCAAAGTATGATTGCAAGTTACATTACATTCATTTGTGGTTATATCTGTCTTGAGAATACCCATAGGAAATGTGATGTATGGTTAAAGAAATATATACAAACAGTTCTATCATCAGAATAAAGCACTCTTGCTGCATATTCTTGCTATAGTTCTGTTTAGACTTTATGTCCCAAAAATATTTAATACTTCTTTAATTTTCAAAAAAACTCCCACAAAAAAAACACTTTTAAAAATAGCATCAAACTTTCCATATTTAATTGATACATTCTACAAAATAACTGTAGAAAAAGTAAATAACCCTTCCAAAGAACAAGAAGTGAACATGTAAGTGTTACATGTCACCTTAAACGGTTGGACATGTTGGTTAAGTCCACTGGAAATTCTCTTCCAACGGCGGACTTCTCTGACATGTTTGCTCTGATACCATTGAACTCATACACTATCCGACCTGTCAAGAGTCATTCGAGTTGGTTGGTCTATTTGAGAACATGTCTGATAACATATGGGAGCCTTCATATGGCTTGGCCACTAGTTCGCCCAGTGTTACAAGCACAAAGATTCATAATGATTGGGATTCATGGGAGGTAGTTGCAAAGTAGACTAAAAGAGTAATTGCTAGAAAATTTAGCTCTTAAACAATAATTTTATTACTGTGATGAAAATAAACTAATAACTCAACCAATAAGTTTATAGTAAATATAAATCCTCAAAAAGGGCTTTTTATGACTCTTTCAGAAAGTTGTTGACCACAATGAAGTGGATAGATATGTAATAGGTTATTCTAAACTATAGCAAAGTTAATTGCCTTGGGTATGACCTTATCCTCAACAATATAAATGATCTTTGTGCAATTTAGCAAATCAATAAAATAGTTGTTAATATGTTTTACAAATAGATATAAGTTTTCAGAAAAAATCACTCTATCAATTTCAATAACAAGATAAACATTTTGAGAATCCATTCTAACTTCCTCTCATCTTTATCTTTTCTACAAATGACTTACAGAATGCCTATGAGTCTGTGCAAGATCATCATGGGCTCTGATTATAACACTTAAGTTTGGGATAAAACGGAAATAACTTCAAACTACAGATTTTAATACTACAAAAAATACTTATTAATAATAATATGTAAATAGCCCTATTATAAACAATTAAGAAGTTGATCACTAATAGGAATCATATGCAAACTGACACCTCTAAAACATGGGAGTAATATAATGTATGCCATAATCAAATAAAGTTCTTAAAAAACAAATATCGAGATATTATTGCTACAAAAGAAAGCAACTAGAACTAAGAGTAATGTTAGAAATATTTTTAAAATAGAAGCTTCCCAATCAATATGTATACATTCATTGCTACACAGTATCCATAGCAAACAACATGATTGAGGAATTCGTCTTCAAAACTACCCTTAAACTAAACATGTAGGTAAACAGAAGAATCTCCTTTTCAACAAACCAAACTATTCAATGGATTGATTTTATCAAATGAACTTAAATCAGTAACATATTGACACTATTGCATATCTTCAAGTTATTGTAATCATGTATGAAGTAAATAAAATATGAATTTGGACATACACAAACTGCAAACATGGATGAATTCAAGCCAAGAAAAGAGGGTGTAAGAGTATATTAAAGTGTAAAAATGTTTGTTTGTGAAAGAGATTTGAGAAAGACAGTTTTATGATGATATTTTAAAAGTAAAACAGCATTGTATGGTCGATACCTACTTGACTTGTAAAGCATGCTGATTATAAATTTAATGAGATTCAAGAGTTTATTTGTTACAGGTTTTCTACAAAGTATGAATATTACAAGAATTTATAGGATACTCCATCTTCAACTGTGGTCTGATTAAATTAGAATTATTAATCTTACACAAAACGGTGTAATTAATTTACATAAAAAAAATTAATATTATTTTCTTTGAAAAACTTACCAATTAAAAAGTGCATGTTTACTTGAGGTGAAGATAATCTATTTTCTGAGTCCAAGAATTCTCCATTCACCTGTACGGAAAACCATATTAAATATGTAAGAAGCATAACAGTTAAAACTAGTAGGAATAGGACCTTCTAGACAAACAGATTTTTCTCAATAGCAAATATTCCATCACTTTTACTAACAATCATAGCAAATCAAACATTTATAATAAACCAAAAATAGTGTTCATAAACAATCAAAAACATATTGCTAGCATAGTGAAGTAGGCCAGATTTCTGGGTAATAGATGAACCTCAGAGAGGGGTTAAAGGTCAGGGGGTGGGCCTCGACCCAATACTTACGTGAAAAGTCACTCCCAAACTGATCTACTACCAATGAAAGTTTAATTCTCATCAGGAACAAATACAAAAGAAAATTATATTTAATATTTAAACCATTTTAATAATTTTTAACTTAAATCATGAGTCATTTATCCGTCTCAAA
Organism: Stictocephala bisonia; assembly: GCA_035578905.1. Classification (NCBI taxonomy): domain Eukaryota; kingdom Metazoa; phylum Arthropoda; class Insecta; order Hemiptera; family Membracidae; genus Stictocephala; species Stictocephala bisonia. Next base: position 42,686 of record JAQJVL010001749.1, on the reverse strand, counting down.
ATTAATTACAGATGAATTGTGTTCATACATATAACGCAACAAATAAAAAAAGTTATCATTAAATATATAGGAAAGAAAATCTGAGGAACATACACATTCACTTAAAAGTAATCAAATACTTTTATTTAAAAACATATTGTTTGTAGTGAAATTCTGGCTGGCCTTTGTAGAGAAGTGGTAAATGGTCCCGGCAGGGTGCTGACATCCTTTCTAAACAACCATATTGGTTTCACATTGACTAGTCCTTTGGTTAGGCCCAATTAATTTATAAATAGCTAAGAATAATTAATTTGTGACTTACAGTAGCTAACATAATTATATCAGAGTTTTAAGCGTGATTTTTTCATTGAAGTTTTCAGTGCAGTATATGAAATGGGTACCTACATGAACATATTTAATTGCATTTGTTTAACTTTAATAAATTTTATTAATCACACAGAGTTGAACAACATGCAGTGAAACGAAAATTCACAGTGTAATTCTTTAATTTACCATGGTACTTTTGTTAATGAAATGGGTAATTATGTGTATGTATGTAATTGAATTTGTTTACTATATTTTACTAATCATTAGTTGTATAACTTATCAGAGAAAAAAAATTCGCAGTTTTATTCCTCAAGTACTTAACTACGGTACTTTTCATAAATCAAGTCGTAACACTAAACACAAATTACTTACTAGTTACTTAGTTACTAGTTACAAATTACTTACTAAACACAAATTAGTTACTGGCTGTTAGTGCAATGGATACAACGTTATTTAGCAAACAAATTGTACAAAATTAAAAGTTTAAAATTAAGTACAGTATTTAATAACTTATTATGGTACAATTTTTTTATCAATATTCAACATACATTTTCACAAAAAATGAAGATTGTCAATACCACTGTACGTGTATGGGTTGGTGGGTGGGTCAACACTACTGTACATGTATGGTTGGGCGGGTGGATCTTTTAAGTTCAGTTGCTCGATGTATTTTATCAAAATCAAAATCATTTATCTGTAGTTTGACAATTTAAAAATTGTATTACAAAAGTCATATAATTATAATAATTATGTATTCATCATATATAATGTTGATAGTGTATGTTAACTCATTTTAACTGACTAATATAATCACAATATGTACTATATTAGGGTTATTATTAATATATTACATAAATAAAAGCAAAATCAGTCACCTGACAAATACTCCTCCACCAAGTAAAAGGTTCCTTGAACTAAGTATTTCTTTAGGAAAGCTTTAAATTTTCTGGGGCTTTCTTCGAGTTTAATCAAATTTGGCAATTTATTAAACAATTTTGGCCCAATATTTTGAGGTAGGTAAGACGCAATTTTAAGCCGATGCTGTGCCGGTCTGTGCTGATGTCATTGCCGCGTATTATGAGTATGCACATCTGCTCCTACTTGAAAAATACTGAATTTAAATTTATAGTATATTAACATTTCATATATGTAGAGGGACTGCAAGGGTAAAATTTGAAACGATTTGAAAAATTTACGGCAAGATTCGCGTTTATTTAATCCAGCCATTATACGGATTGCTCTTTTCTGTAACCGAAATACTCTTAAAAGCAAAGAATTGGATGCTGAACCCCAAAGGAGGATGCCATAATTAAGCCTAGATTCTATGAGAGAGAAATATATAAGCCTCATGAGAAAGACATTCTTCAATTTTGCATACCTAGTGAGAAGGAATAATTGGGACGACAACTTAGAACATAACAAATCTATATGTGGTTGCCACGAGAAATTCTTATCTAAAATTAGTCCTAGATATTTACACTCACTTACAAACGGTAGCTCAAAATTATTCAAGATTATTAAAGGGTCCATCTCAAATGTTTTGTTATTTGAAAAATATATACAATTTGTTTTATTAGGATTAACGTGCAAATTATTGCTATTCAGGTACTGATACAGATTTGTTAACTTTAGGAAACTGTCAATTTCCAAGTTTTCAATATATTTATTTTTTAAAACTATTGCAATATCATCCACATACATTGTCATCTTAAGGTCAGGGAAAACAGTCGTTATACTATTTGTATACAACGTAAAAATTATCGGACCTAGTATCGTACCTTGAGGAATACCGCAATTTAAATCAATACTTTTAGATTTTATGTTATTTACTTCCACGATTTGCGTCCTATTTTGCAAAAATGACATAATCCAGTCTAAAGGCACTCCTCGCAAACCCAATGTGAACAGTCTATCAAACAGGATATTGTGATCCAAACAGTCAAATGCTTTTTGCAAATCAAGGAAAACTCCTATTGATTTGTACTTATCGTCTAGAGCATTTACAGCCACCGAAACGAAATCTATCAACGCATCAGTTGTATTTTTGCCTCTAATAAAGCCAAATTGTTCACTACACAATAAGTTGTATTTGAATAGGAAATCAATAAGTCTACGAGCGTAAACATGCTCATAAATTTTGGAGAAGGTTGAAACATTTGCTATAGGGCGCCAGTTTTCCGGTAATTTTGAAATACTGTCTTTATAAATTGGTCGGATAATAGCCATTTTTAAGTCATATGGAAATATACCTTCCGATAATGAAGAATTTATTATTTCTGAAAGAGGCTCACAAATGAAACTAGCGCAATGGCGGATAACCCTATGGGTGATTCCATCATAACCGGCAGAATTTGAATTTCTTAGGTTCATAATAATTTTATAAATTTCATGCGGGTCTGTGGGGTTGAGGTAGAGTGTATGAGGACAACTAATGTCCATTACCGAACGTAACAATGGCTCCGTAATCATAGCTTGTTTTTGCTTGCCAACGCTTGCAAAATAACTATTAAAATCATCAGGGGTTGGAATGTCAACGAGATGTGAAATTGGTTTCACCCTTCTGTCCGAGTCAATTATCTTCCAGGCATCTTTGGATTTATTATCACTCTTGCTCAAACGGTCATACCAGTGTTTGGCCTTAGCAGCTTTTAATACTCTGCGGTAAGTTTGCTTATACCTTTTATAATAATCAATAAATGCCATGGAGTTTGTTATTTTCCGTTTAAAATCAAGTTCTTTTAGCATTTGGGCAGATATACGAATACCTTTTGTTAACCAAGGCTTTGTATTGCTCTTGCTCTTTGTGGGTTTCCGCTTAACCTTTATAGGACAGGCTATTGAGAAATTATAGTTAAAAACATTTAAGAATTCCCTTAATTTATCTTCAGAGTTTTTTGAATGGCAATTCAGAAAACCCCAATTTTCTTTGGTTAACAAATTGTTTAAAGTGTTTAAATTTCTTATGCAGGTGTTGTGCATATACTCGCTAACGTTTTGTGACGACGAGGGGGTGAGCGGGGAGCAGTCGCGGAAAGTGAAAGTTATTGTCTGGGCGAAGTGATCGGAAAAACCAGTACCCATCACTTCCACACGAACGAAATTATGGTCAAAGTTTGATAAAACATGATCAATTAGAGTTGAAGAGGAACCCGTTACTCGCGTCGGTGAGTTTACATGTTGTATTAAATTAAATTCACTCATTAAATCATTTAACCTATTCATGACATTATTAGATTTCATCCAGTTGATATTTAGGTCTCCGACAATCAAACAAGCTTTTTTACTATTCGAGAAAAACCTTGACATCATATTATAAAAATTAATGAAGAAATTATTTATATTCGAATAGCAAGGTGGCCTGTAAATTCCAAACAAAATTAAATTCTCGTCATCAGCAACTACTATCTCAATACCTACCGATTCGAACTCCATTTCACTGGAGAATTTACTTAAATTTAATTTTCTTACGTTTATATTACTTTTACACAAAATAACAATTCCCCCGCTACTCTTATGAATACATCTACAAAAATCAGATACTACATGATATTCATGAAAATTTATACAATACAATTCTTCTACTCTTAAACCATGCTCGCTTAAGACAAGCACGTCTGGCTTCTCCATATCTAAAAATATATTGACTGAATCAATTTTCTCTCTTAAGTATTGAACATTTAAATGAATAATTTTGAGGTGAATATCTTTTAAAAAAACACTATAAGGACTAATTACTTTTGGGTGTAGTTTGTGATCTGTTGAAGCAGAATGTTTTTCTTTGTCATAACTAATTAGTTTAAATTATGTTCATTATTTAAGGTATTTACAATCAAACCACATTATAAAGTATTATTGTTTAATGTACTGTATACATTTACATTAATGTAGTCAATGTAAGTAGCTATTTATATTTATACATATTGTAAATTTATTTACAAAATAAATAGCTTTCTCACAGATATTTATTTTGATGGTTACTTAACAATGACAAAGATAGAGCTCTAGCAAGGAATTTTGTCTACTCTATTTTGTTTAAAATCTGATTGATTTATTTTGGATTTATTTTACATCTGTTCAGATTGTCTCAGGACTATCTTTATATCTCTGAATAGTCTATTTATTCTTATGGAATGTTCTGGAGTATATCTTTTAACTGTCCATTCAAAACTAGTTACCAAATTCTACCAACGTAACTGAATCAAAGGCACTTTTTATTTTCTTTCCGTTTCCTTATTTTAGTGACTTTTGCATATTTCTTTCCACAAATGCATCATATTTTCAAATTCTATAAAGCACAAATTTGAAAATAATTTTGCTTTATAGAAATGTATTGTATCCTTTGTTTCGTGAGAATGGATGGACAGAAAATTAATTTTATCAACATTACTTAAACCTTCATTTTCATATAGTTGATGGCAAATTTGTGATATCACTTTGTACAAGAAATGTATTGGTCAATTGAACCATGTAAACATATGGAGCTATAATAATGATTACTTTATGGTAGAAATATAAGAAAAACTGCTTAGAATGTACTGATGCTAATCAACAAACCTGAGATAGGCCAAAAATTACAATATTCTGAAAGTTAACTTATAGTTTTTTGTATGATACAGCTTAGAAAATAGCTGTCTTAATACCTAAACACATAAGGATACTTTGCATCATTGAGAAAAAAACATACTATCCAAAATAAATTTTTAGTGAGTATTTAAGAATAATTATAACAATTTATGAAATTACAAATCTGACATTTTTTAAGTATTTTTTGTTTTGTTTTGGACAATCTTTGAAGTTGTACATAAACATTTTTGATTATTGTGTAGGTATATATTTTCTTAGGTATAGATTTGGAAAATTATTTATAAAATATAAAAAGGCATAGTAAATATTTAAATTAATCTTAGTAAGACATTTCATTTAATTTATTTATTTATTCATAAGACGCCGATCGTCAAGATATGGGCGAATATGGATTTCGATTGAGTGTGATGAGTGTAGATGAGCGAATGTAGTCATTGTTACAAACTAAGGCCGACTATTCCTTAGAAAGTGTCATTAATTAATAGCCCAATGACAAATGAACAGCCGGTGGTTATCAGCTGATCCTTCTCAAAATGTATTGACTCTGATTGGGATCGAACTGACAACCTTTTAGCACATGAAGCTGGGATTGAACCAACTACGCTACCGACCAAAAATAGAGAGATTTGCAGTAATCCAGTATTTTAGGGTCGGTTATACTAATTACCTTTTTTCTAACAGTAAAATTATTTGAATATGGGTATTATTTGCTAATTGTTGTGGAAAAATTCCCCAGCAACTTTTTTTACAAGGGAGAGGCCAACTTTCTTCTTAACCTTACTCTGCCCATTTCTCATGGACTATTGATCTGTGTGAGAAACTTATTCTGACAGAGTAAGTGGGCGAACCAGTACAGTAGAAGGTGAATATAACTGATCAAATCTGCCAGTCTAGGCCAGATTCGAACCAAGCAAGCAAGGCTATCTCTAACCCAAGCTAAAAGTCCTAAGGCTTTAAACTGCTCGGCCACCAGCTCACCATTATAACCAGCCATCTTTGATCAGGTTATGAGTCTTGTACATAATTGTACATAATGATATTAAAATTAATTGTGCATTATAATATTTGGATGAAACTGTGCATTTGAATAAAAACTATAAAAAATAAATATAAGCTTAATACATGTGGTATAGTTGAAGGTACAAGTATGGTATCAAACAAACAAGTGAACAACGTGAATTGTGAATTGAACAAACGTGATTCAAACTGTTAAGATTCACACTCTATCCATCCCATGCAATGAAAGTCACTATAGTAAATACACAAGACTAAAAAGTACAAATAAACCTCATTATACATTATCTGGAACATAACCATTAGAAGTATTGTAGTATGACTAAACCAATTACCCATAATCTTGATTAAAAACTCTTGGATTTACTATAAAACCTCCCAATTATAATGTATGTTACAATTCTGACAAATGTTCAAAAGAAGTAAGTTTCAGTGAAGAAGAAAAAATACTGGATTAGAGAAAATCGTAGATGATCATCAAGATGCAGCAGGCAACTTAATTTAAATATAAATCTAAGGATGTATGCAAAAAGACAGTCTCTGTGGATAGTCATATGAAAACTTTAACTCTTGACTTTAAGTAGGCTCTTCCAACAACATCTCTTAGTATCTCAGCTGTTACTAGATGTGTCTGTGGACTTTAAAATTGACCATTCTGAATGTTCTGATAGTACTGACAATCAAGTAACTTATTTGTTATTTTAGGTGTAAGGCAGATTCAGGTAAAAGGTCTAATCAAATAAGGATCACAGATTCAGGGCAAAAATCTGACATAATAAACTATTGTCGTGCACTCTGACATGTGCAGAGGACTTACTAGACTTTCAGTTTCATTGATTACACTGTAGATGATATTACCTGCTTTGATATACCTTTTCCTCCCTATGCACTAATTACAGTGTAATAAGTTAGCTAATCATGATTTATTGTATTACTTTTTAACCCTTATGTTCTTAAGGATTAAAAAAGGATTATGTTCTGAGTGAAAATTCTGTAAAATGTGTTGCAGTCTCTTAATTTGTTTGACATCCTGTCTATGTTCTGTTGGAACAATGTACATTTATCTGTTGGCCTCTTGTTCGGCCTTATCTTAATTTTCTGTGTATTTTGCTGTTGTGGTCCAAAAAGTCAAGTACTCATACTTTCTCTTTAATTACAATTTGTTGTGCTGTGGTATTTTCAAGAAGAGTTCAATGTGTTCATTGAAAATCTCTTCTACTGACTAACTTGATGGCCTTAAAATAGCTGTAATAGAGAGGTGCTCTTTCTTTTATTGAGTTTAGTGCTAGTTGATGAGAGATGTTCTTTATTGATGTTGGAAAGGAGTGGTGAAGAGGTTTTGGGGATAAGCTTACTGATGGGGTGTTCAGCCTGAGGATTGGAAGTTTTTATATTCTGTACTGATTTAACGATTAGTTTGGGTGCATGGCTGTGTTGTTACTAACTGTATTACTAACAAATATTACAATAATAATAGTTAGCTGATAGTAATAATAGATACAAGTATTTAACACTTCTTCAAAACAACTGTTTCTGTACAGTAGATCAATGTTTTACAGAGTCCCATCTTCACTCCTCATCTATGTTCAGCTGTCACTGGCTGCGGGTTTAACTTATTGTTTTCTCTATACTTGAGGGAAACACTAAACTTGTTTTTTCAATATGTTTTATGTTTGTTTTTTTTTTTTAATCCCAAATGTTTTATCTACTACGCTCCTGATAGATGCTTCAAGGTTGGAGAACTTTTTTTTTTAGTTCTGCGTAATATTCCTCAAGCACCCAATTTGTACAAGGAGAGAGAAGGAGAGGGAGGGGGAGGAGTTGAATAATTTTTTATAAATTGGAAACTCTGTCCAACTTCATATACTGTTATGCATTCTGTAATTTATTTTAGAACAGTTTTTTGCCCCAGTAGCAATTGGGTTCTCTTGCTCTTTAATTTCAAATATGTATTCAACTATTACTAGGGGACATCCCTGCATGCACGCTTCGGGTGCCAACCCCGTCACTTGCTGCACTCATTACACCTCGGCCTGTGGTTTTTTACTACAAATAATAGTAGATAAATGTATAGTGTAAAATCACAACATTAGATTTATTTACATTAATATCACTCACATTACATGCGCTGCTACCTATTTATTATACATAGGGCGCTTAGAAAACAACCTTTTGAACGCACTTGTGTGAGTGAAATACAAAGAGTGGTGCAAATGAAACAGTTAACTACACTTCCCCCATTGTGTAAATCCATTAAAAAATTGTCATAGCAACCAGAGTGGTAGGCCGCATACTGATGGTACAATAGCAAGTTCCGACCAGTTTACATCATTAGCAGCTGTGACCATTGGTTGGTTTGATTAACACCCAACAAATCAGGCTTAGAACAATTATATTAAATCATAATTAGTATTCAAATAACAATTGAAGGAGATTCCCCTCTGCCACTGGAACCCCTAAATATAACTAGCAGGTCACTTACTATCTGGCCCAATTATAGTACTCTATAACATGTTATTTCATACATTTTGTTTAACAGCTCAATATTAATTAAATAAATAAAATAACTGCATTAGATTACCATTGAAACCTTCAAGTCCAGTAGAGCCGAGTCCTACAAACGAATTTGAATAAATCTATGCTTACAAACTTTGCTGGTTTAACATTATAAAATATCTAAGATCTAACCTCCCCAATATTACAAAAACCATTGTTTACATTCCAACAGCTGTTAAAATTGTATTAATATCATTATTTACATTTGAACAGCTGTTAATTTTCAATTCACTTAAATTTCTCTACATGTTATTCTTATGGCCGAAAAACGTACTTTGAGGGCTTCTAATACACTTCAGAGTGAAAATATTAAAGAATTAAAACTTTATTGCACAACTACAAACAGAGGCAACATTTTTTAACATGTCTACCATTTAATTTGTCAAAAACAAGGGAAGAGTTGGGTTGACTAAAAACGGCTTCACGTATTATATCTACGGATTTTAGACGGGTTTTAATCATGTTATTTAAAAAACGGTCTGTACTTCAAGCCATAGCGTAACTAAGATTTTGGAATGGGGGGGTTTGCCGGAGATGTTGGGGCACTCTCTTCCGAGGGGCGTGTGGGGTCCAGGGGGTTTCCCCCGGAAAATTTAAAGATTTTGTATGTTAAAAACTTGATTTGAGGCTCAAAAATAGTAATTTTGAACTAGCTAAAAATAGAGTATTTATTACTAGTTTAAAAAAATAAAGCACAGTTTAAATTGGGTAAAATAAAAGCTTAACTTTAATATAATAAATCATTGCTTTTACTAATCCTTTGCTTATAAACATAAAACTACTTTCGTATATTGTTATGATATTTACTACACAAAATAAATCTAAATACATTTTAATAAAAATATAAAAAAAGTACTACTTTAAAATGTCAATTTATCAAGGAATATGGTTTCAAAACAATACAATGTATGTTTTACTATTAGTGTTTATTTTCCTTGTAACTGATAAAATGTTACAAGTTACAACCATAAACTCTGCCGGATCTAGCACTAGGCCGATTAGGCCGCGGCCTGGGGCCGCAACCAAAAGGGGCCGCAGCGTTTTGTACAAAAATCTTTTAGAACAAAAATTGAATTTTTACTTTCTAAAATTAATAATTACCGCTACTGTAAATCGAATACATCATTTTGTATCATAAACTGGGTTACATAAAAGCTACGAAACAAAGTCTATTCAATGGGGTTTTAAAGAAACCTCATCCAGCACATCGTTTGTTGGGATAAAAATCTAACGATGGATATTGAGCAAAGCCAAGCCATTTAAACGTGTCTGATTTGTTTTGTTTCTGAGGTAGGATTTTAGTCTTCTCAACGTCGAAAAAGACCTTTCGTAGCAGTTGTTTCTGGCAGCGTGGCAAATATTTTCGGTAATGTGTGAACTGCTGCTAGAGTAGTTTTATCACACATACTAAGCGCTTCAACAGCACTCTTTAGATATTTTTTTTGTTGATTTACGTAACTGTTAGATAACGAAATGTTACCAAGTGCATCGGCCTTACTGCAACCAACATCCGTGGCATACTTGTCAACAAGTTGTTTCACTTCCTTCTCGTCTTCTTCAGATAATGTAAACTTGTCTTTTGGTGGCAAGAGACATTGACAGATTTTAAAATGCCATTATGGTTAATTAAACGAGGTTGCAGTTGTTGTATGAATCCATCCAAGAATGGTATGAATACGGCTAATCTGTAATAATATTCTGGGTTTCTTGTTTCAACAATGCACATATGAGTTTGTATACCTGCTAATCGTGGAATGAGTACTTCAAGTTCAAGACTATCAGCATTTGCTTGTATAAATTAACATGAGAATGAGAGAGAAAGGAAACGGTGTATAAGAGTATTGGGTTGAGATAGGGGTTCGTGGAAGAAATTCTCAACCCGCGCTGCGTATCGGTTGTCGCGCTAAGCTCGTTTCGTCTGCTACAGGAAGTCTTGACTATTTTACTGTCTACTTTCACTTTTTATAGATCTGTATTCATTGGTTTTTGCTGTTGGAGTAGGTTGGCCTTATAAAAAAAAAAATAATTCCCAAGCCCCGCCTGCCATAATGTACTCGTACTTACGCTGTAAACTGTGATATTACTTAAAGTAACATTAACACAGCAACTTTACGTTTAGTTTCTTGTAGTTACCCCATATCTGTTTTGGCGATTAAGGTAATTTATGTCCTGTCCACTATAGGTCTTAGTTAAGTAAAACAATTAAATCATAAAATCCTTTATAGTAATTTAAATTTTTGATTGTGATTGTTAATTTCTTCCATATGCATTAGTATAGAAAAAGTATATTGTGATCCTCAACAAAAACTTTTTTTAAGTTGGTCTAAAATCCATTTTAGGACCCCTTGAACCCCAAAGGCTGTTAAAAAAATATGTCTGTCCATATGTGTGTCTATGCACTTCCCTGGAAACCAAACGGATGGATAGATTTTTATGAAATTCGGTATGTAGGTGTATTTAGCCAATATCTCCAGACTGTATTTTTCCTATTTTTTAAAAATGTTTATGGCCAAAAAACATACAACAATGGAATTTTTTCAAAAACAGCTCTAACAAGTTTGATTACATTTTCAGGAAAGATGTGAATTAGAATTTTTTTAAATTTAGTTAAAACCTTGTGTACCTAACTTTAATAGTTTTTTAGTTATAAGACATTTTTACGGGCAAAAATAAACATTTATAAAGCAAATTTTCAAGCTTTATTCTAACGATTTTTATTAAATTTTCAGTAAAGATGCAAATCAAAATAAAAATATTTTAGTTACCCCCCTCCCCCCCTCTAAGTTGATGCTGGAGGCCGAAGGCTGGAAGCCACATCTCATGTTGTTGAAGCTTTTTTACATAACATCTGGCTATGTGATTAATTGAACAGCTGTTTTTGAAGATTATTTTGTCCATACTTTTATTTAAATAAAATAAGGGTTTCGTGTGTACATTCCTTAGAAATGTCTCAATTGAACATTTGTTTGTATTTAGGCGTGTTTTTGCATCCTTAATTTTAATTCAATTCAACAACATATTCATATTCACATTAACATGTAACTTGAAGCAAACTTTCATATATTATTATATAGTTAATATTATTATAATCAATCAATCAATCATAACAAATAAATGTTGTAAATCACTGTCACGCCTACGGCGTTGTTAAGGGTTGTATGGTTGGCTAAACTATGCAGACGAGTAAAACACCTGACTATGGTATGACTCATTCGTGTGAGCACCTACCGCCTTTAGCAGAGGCCATGTCACAGCAGAGACCATGGTGGCAAGAAAAGCATGTTTCTTTCCACCATGAGCAGAGACAGAGACGCGACGAATGGGCCGGCGCCACTAAAGCACGGCCGTCCGCACCCACTGGAACGTAGTTATCTATCTATCATGTCTTACCGCATAGATGATAAAATATGATTTATAGTAAACATTCAACAGTGTATTGGTTTTTAGCAATAACATTACTTCATCTTCACGGATGATAACCTTCAGCAACCGATATAGTCGCTTAATTTATTGAGGCCTTCTTACTCGTTTTGGGCCTCTTCTAAATATCAAGGGAGGGGATTGTAACCCGGACCCCCCCCCCGTGGCTACGCCACTGTCTAAGCATGCACCATTTTCTTTGGTTAGTTGAACTTCCAGTTCAATCCTCCAAGTTGTAAATGTATTTTCAGTTCCTCTGACTTAGCTTTCAGGCTGATTAATTGGTCTTGCAGCTTACCGTTTTCTTTTTAAAGGTGTTTTTCTCCTGTATAAGTGTAGAACTTATTTTGGAAACCATCATCAAAATTTTTTGACTACTAAATTTTGTGTTTCACTTTCAATGAGTCTTTGAGTGATTCACATAGTGGGGAAATCTTTCGTGGTTGAGATCCGGTTTGTAAATATAAGAGTGAGTTCTGAATTTTTGTATTGGGAGTGATGTTTATTATTGTTTGTGGATTCTATACAACTATTACATTTCCACTCAGGTAAATTTATGTTGGTCAAGTTTTTGAATGCTTTATTTGTTAAGTTGACACAGTCAGCGTGATGCAATCGCCGGTGCATAGAATCCCTTTGTGTTTCAGGATCCACAAGGGTTCTTTGACATCCTTGTTCATTTTGCCTTAAGAAAAGTAGTGGATTTAAATGTTGAAAAGTTAAAATTAAACAGTGTAATGCGTAAGATTGGTCAGTTTGTTAAACAGAGTTTGGCTGATTCTTCGAGTCACTGATGGAAAATGATGAATAGTATTCAACGCGAAAATTCAAACTAAAGGAATGACACCATAGTTGTAACAGTTTGTAATTACATTATACTAATTATAATTTATTGTTGTTGCAGTATCCTACTGGTGTTTTATAGATTAGCAGTAGGGCCTGTAATGATAAACTTGTTTAGTTAAATATTTAAGTAACTAAATGAGTGAAAAGTACTACAATTTAAAATACCAAAAAAGTTGGTATATATGACTCAAAACAGTATAGTCGTTGCCAGAATAAGATACACAGTGTGGAAGTAGGCCGGGAAAGCCCTATATAATCCAAAATATTGCCATTGTGCTGAACCCGAGCGTCGGTCCGCATGCCTGCAGCCATAACAAACCACCCTTAAATTCTTAGATATAACTCAATCCAATACAGCCTGCTTACTAGTTGCTGAAGCCAAATATCTAGTCAATGGAGCGTTATACAAGTGTGTTTCTAGTTTTGTGCTTTATGTCTTCAATTAATGATTAAAATATAACCTAATTATTTCTGATCAACCGTTTCATTTGTAGCATTTGTAAGACTTGAAGAAAGGACCAAGTAATTTTTAAAAATCTAAGAAAGGCCTGCTACTGAGTAAATTACCTTGGGAATGCGGGTGGACTAATATTTGGGCTCGACGTAATAAAAATGATTTTGACAATATAGGATTACACTTGCACTGGCCTAGCTGGACCTTGTGCATCTAATTCTTGCAAAATTATACTTTATATTTGTTATTTGATGCATATTTAATTTTCAATTGCATTGATATTTGCAATGAATTCCTGATTTGTTAAACTAATTGATGCCATTAAATGTAATTGATCGTGTAGTTAATGCATTGTTAAAATGTTAATATGAAAATAAATTCTTGATTCTTGAATATATTTCTTAATGAAACAAAATATGATAAAAGCTGTTGTAAACATTATTATTAGTTGCTTGACAAGAAAAATAGCTACGGCCGCATACTACAGTGACTATGTAACATAAGAATTGTGACACGTGTAAATAGTGATAGTGATTTTAAATAGTTTAGGACAATATCTCCTTGAAGATGCCGCACCTAGCGGCGAAATGTACATTGGAGGGAAGAAACATATTCAAGATCTTCAGGCAATACTAAGGTAAAAAAAATTTCATTAGAAAAATAGCATTTTATATTTTTAAACTTTTAATTGTACAAAACAACTTAGCTGTCTTCTAAATACTATATAATAATCTTGGGATAAGAATTATTGTTATTACTGGTATAAGAATATGCTAAGTTAATAGTTTGAAACACCTATATGATAAGTTAATAGTTGAAATTGTATTATTGATCTTATTTAGAAATGAGAAAAATAAATAAGAGATCATACTCTCTACAGTAAAAATAACACTTTTATTTGAATTGAAAACATAAATGGAAAACTGAAGACAATATTAAACATATCACGATTTAAAAAAGGGTGGCCATACAATTTGACAAACAAAGAGAAGTAACAAATGATCTTTAGTTTTCGTCAACATCAGTAAAATAAGTGGTTCCAAACAATTGGGGTACAAAATTTTTCCCATATTAAACACAAAAAAATCAAAACTGAAAATTACCAGTTTGATTCCCAAATATGTTTTTTGCCATAACTGAAAAACTAGTCAAGTTAGACACACGGTTTTTACTAAAATATTTTTAATTTGGTTCAGGAGACCCTACAATGGATTTTTAGACCAACCTGTAAAAAATATTTGTTGGGCGATCACAATGCTACTCTATGCTAACGCATATGGGAGGAAGAAATATCTCCAACCGACGATACAGTATTCACATTGTTATTAACAATATCAGTCTCACTCATGTTAACAAATAGACATTTATTATTCACGAAAGTAAATAATATTTTCTATCAAATCACTAGGTATCATCACAGAGTCCAACGATTGATATGGAACTCTACAGGTCTATGAAAGAGAATAAGAGACTGAAAAAACCCCGTCTTGTATGCTAGGATCCATTTGATCCCATAACTAGTAAGAACTGAACTTGGTAGGTGACGCAAACTACCGTCGGAGATATTACATTGTCACCCTGTGCTTTAACGATCCTGTGTTTTCTGAGTTTCCTTTGAGTTTATTGAGCCTATATGAAACAGTGTTCTGCTACTATTACTAGGGAATTATAAAAAATATTTATTTTAAAATGTTCGACGTTTTGAAATTGGACTTCATTCTTACTAATTATTTTCTCCCAATGTTTTCTTGTCTTCTTAATTACCTCGGGTCACGTCATTTGGCCTGTCGTAGATCCCCTCCCCCGCCGACCGGGGATGTTATCTATTTCAAATGGGTATTTCTCCGATGTTCTCCAGATGATCGTCGGAAGAGTTCTTCCTTGTAACTAAGGTCCTTGGCCTTGTATGACACAAAGACCTGGTCTTAGATTCTTAGATATGAGACACCGATACAACTTTGTGCGTATTTTAAAGCGAATATGAATTATTATAATAACATCTACTGTAGGTCCGATGGTAACATAAGTTCACTATGAGAAAAAAAAACATAGGTCGCATCTAATGAATTTATGAATGTCGAGATATAAAAACTTGGGGTGTCGAGTAGTTAGCTCTTCAGGTCTCTACGTGGATAGCAGGACCATCACGGTTGTCAGTCTTTCCTTATTCCCCTCCAAATTCTGAAGGATAAACGAAATAGATCATTATTACTTCAAATTTATAAAGTGTAACATTAGAGGCGTTCGCTACGGCCATAATGTTACATCTACACTCATCACACTCAATCGAAATCCATATTCACCCATATCTTGACGATCGGCGTCTTACGAATAAATAAAAATAAAAAAATAAGAAAGCAACTACTGACGACTTGTGTATATATACACTTGAAGTTACTCTTTCGTTAAAGTAATTGTGGGTGGTCTTTGAAAAAGGATTGATCTGACTTCGTTCTTTGACAAAATAATCCTTACAAGTTACAACAAATAAATGAAAAACAGAACATCAGTTGTCATATTCATTGTTGATAATTATATTAGACAAACAAAAATTAATACTGATTAAAACTATTTTCATGGCACCAAATATACGACACGTTGAATTTGAAGTATTTGGTAGAGTTCAAGGTAAATTCTTATTAATTTTTTTATTTAAAAAAGCCAGAATAACTTTACTAAGTATTTTCTTGGTTATTTGTTTATGAAAATATTTGGTAGGCCTAAGAGTTAATGGACCAAATAACCGGTATTCCTGTCTTTACAGCTGTTGATTCTAGATAAAATAGAACTAAATGATCAAATAAAAACACAAATGGGTTAACAATTCCATATCCTTAGTCAGTTGTATATAAAAACAAAGTGGCATATGTGCTATTTCTTGAAAAACATTAATTCATAAGTTAGAGGCTGATCGTCAAGATATGGGCGTAATGAGTGTAGATGAACGAGTGTAGTTATTGTTACTAACTAAGGTCGACTGGTCCTCAGAAAGAGTTGTCGAATAGCCAGCAGGGCAACTAAGAGACCTACAGCTTTACGTGGAATCCGAACTACGTACGTTGGTCTGATTTACAGCTAGCTGACAAGCCTGACACTGAGTTCTCTTCCCTACACAACATATGGACAATGACTAGGTACCAACCAATATGGACACCCCAGACTTCTCTAGTTGTGTCCATGTCAATGGCAACCATTGAGCGGACACCGTGGTTGGTATTAAGATGAGCATAGAACTTGTTGCCTACAATCTCCTCAACGCTTTTGTCCCCAAGTAGCAGGGTTAAGCACTGCGCCACAAGTGGGACTGAGACACAGATTTTTGTGGTAAACATCAGTCTGAAAACCATTTGTCTGCCATGAAAACTATTTCATCTGTGTAAATGCTCAAAAACGTTTCTTTATAAAGATTCTACGTCAACTGGTTTCAACTGCATCTTAACTTAAGTTTTGGTAGTTAAGTTATGCATTTTTAAGACGCCTCTGCTTGAGCTACGAAAATTTTTGTTATAAGTGATAAAAAATGAGCGTATAACCATGAGGAAAGTTGTTTTGAATCTCAGCCATAATAATTGTAATAGACAAAAGTAGTTTTCAAATTCGTATTCAGTGCCCAAAAATACACCAATTTAAAAAAAAGGAAATTAAAATAGTATTTAAACTAATGAAAATATGTCAAAAGTACTTAAACTTGTGATATATTTTTAAATTTTTCAAAAAAATATGTGTAAAATGCTTGATTTTCCGCAGAACAAAAAGCATATCTAGTGAAAATATAGCTGGTTCTTCACCCATTCCAAAGTTTTCTAATTTTGTTAAGTGGCAAGAAACTGCATAATAAAAAAAAATAGTACAATCACATAGGCTAAACACTTATCTTAGGTGATGAACCAGACCATCTGATAGTAACCAGTACTTCTACCTTACTACGGGGATAATAGTCCATCCCGTTGGCATCCTGAACAGCTTAGTAGCGTGGGTGCAGGACTGATTAATTTTGACTTTTAAGTTGGACTTAAGGCGCTTCTAGACTGTCCATAATCTGTGATCTACTTTCTTATTTTAGAACTTTCCTTAGACTCTCTTAATTTTGTCAGTTCCTTAAATTTGTGACGCTGAAGCTGGCATATTCCAATAGGATAATCCTGTCATGGGTGCCAGGTCATACCGGGGTACTGGAAAACGAGAGGGCAAACTGAGGAAAGGCACTGAGGAATGTTTCGTTGGCTCAGGCCAGCATGTGGGTTTGCTTACAGCCTCGCCAAGAGGGTTGCCTCTACATGGGTTGCCGGTAAGTTTCAGGAGACCTGGGAGGCAACGCCAGGTAACAGGTAAGCCAAGGAGATCCTGTTGGGGCTGTTGCACTCAAACACGACTGAAGCTCTTTCTCTTGCAAGATCAGAACTCTAAAGGATGGTTGGTTTTATAACTGGACACTGGACGTTTCGGGCACACATGAACAAGATGGGGTTCCCAACCCTCATTCTCTTGTGTAGGAAATGTGGGGAGGAGGAGGAGTCTGGACAGCACATCCTCTTTCACTGCCCGGCCCTAGCTAGGAAGCGGGCTCTCACCTTGGGTGGCGATTTAGAACGTGGTCAAGGTGTAGGAAAACCTTATCAAGGACCTTGGATTGGATGAGGTTTGAAGTCCTGTAAAGGAGGGAGGGTACACAAGCCTTTTTGGCTTAGGTGCTATTACCAGGTTTGAATTCTGGCCCTCCAAATCGTAAAAAAAAAACTTCCTGATTCTACCCACTTTTATAAAAAGTACATTCATTTCCAGTTAAATCCGATATATTCCCCTCCAAAACCAATTCATTTATCTTTTCACTCTTTTGATACAATATTAATAGATTTTCAATGGAATGTCTTGAAACTGTTGCAGCGACACTTTTATCTTATTTGATTGCAATAAGAACATCTCACCTCCACTTTGTCTAGTACGATTCAGAGCCCTCTTGTTACATTGTACTGTCATTACAGAATTATTATGTTGACTGTTCCAAATAACATTTTTTGAACTGTACAAACTGTTTAAAAATAAATAAATTACTCCAAAGTTTGATTAGTGTTACGGTACCTAAGTATAATGTCTTTAAGTTATAGAAAATAGTTAAGTTTGATGGCAGATAACCCTAACTAACAAACCCTTTCCTATAAAAATTAACCAATCACCTTTCTTAAAGTTCATGCCCACTGAATTCTTATTGGTGGTTCTGTTTCCCCGGCCTGACAACAAGTTACAGATGCTTTAGCATGCTAACCTAGCCAATGACCTGCTAATGCCCGGAAGGATGAAACGTAGTGAATTCACATTTTATTTGTTTTTCAAAAGTTTGACAAACTTTAATCCAGATATCTGACACTTCCTGTGCAACCTGATTCCATTCCCTGTTGTCATTTTTTGTGGCTGTTTCCCAATTTAATGCACCAATTGTATTTATATATGTATCTTTAATAATAAATGATAATGTACTTTTAAAGGCCTTTATAGTTGGTTTGGCAATAAAATTAAGTTTTTTCGGCCCCAAAGTACTTTTTAAACTACTTAACCTATCTCAATCCTAACAAGTTGTATCCTCAACAGCTTTCATTGTGCTTTAAATTGTATGCCTAGCTTCCAGGGCCCGTCATCCGTTTCTTTGGTAAAAATATTGACTAATTTGTATTTTGTGGTCTTTGCTTGGATTTATTGTCGTTGCATTATGGCCTATACATGATTGCCTGTGCAAGTATTTTTTTTTTGTTTACCACATTAAATAATTGTAGAAAGCATAGATAAATTTAGTTTAAAAATTTGTGTACAGTGACAAAAACCACATCAAAATTAAAAAGTTGGGAAAAATCATGCTAAACACACACACCCACAGACATATATGTATATAATAGACAATAAGCTTTATTTTCATATTCGTTAAGAACAGAGATAGCGTCAATACATTGTTAAAATTAAAAGTTGAAAGGTTCATAGAATTCCTATTTTTCGTTGGTGATAGACATAAATTCTTCTATGCTGTATACAGATTTATCTACAAGCCACTTGAACATTTTCCGCTTCAAAACTTGAGGGCTGAGATTTTTGAGTTCTCTTGGTAGCATATTATACAGCCTGGCACCTGCATAGGATGGCTTCTTGGCGAAAAGAGCTGATCTGTGGAATGGCAGATTGAAGTTATTGCCATGTCTTGTTTGACGTTCATGGATATCACAGTTCCTCATAAGATTTCCTCTGGTGGCCAGTAGTATTACCTCAGTAATGTAAATTGACATCACTGTGAGTATACCCAAGTCCTTGAAAGCCTCTCTACAACTGTCTTGAGGATTTAACTCAGCCATGATTCGCACTGCACGCTTTTGCATCACTAGTACTCGCTGGAGGTTCGTGACAGAAGAACCTTCCCAAAGCACTATTCCATAGCGAATATGTGTCTGAAATAAAGCAAAGTAAGCAATTCTGGTAGCTTCTGGGGTGATAATGAGTTTATCTTTTTTCAAAACAAAAAGAGCTGTGCTGAGTTTTGAACACAATATGTCTACATGTTGATTCCATGAGAGACGATTGTCAATTGTGACACCCAAATGTTTCGTAAAGAATACTTGTTCTAGGTTTAGTGGCATAGAGACATAATCTTTATATCTGCCCAATAAGATGCATTTGGTTTAGGATGCATTGAAGACCAGATCATTGTTCAAGCAATATTGCTGCGCTCTCGTTATTGACGTGTAGGTGTCAATTTCCAATGCCTGCACTGATTTGTTGTTTGTCACAAGGACAGTATCATCCGCATATGATACTGGATAACAGCCTTCCCCCAGGTGCTCTTGAAGGTCTCCAATGAATAGCACAAACAGTAGAGGCCCCAAGACAGATCCCTGAGGAACGCCTCGCTTAATCTCCATCGGCTTCGATTTCTCAACTTTTATACATCCTTCAGAAACTTGTTTGATTTCGACTAGGCTCTTTGTTCCCTGCAAGTAGCTTTCAAACCATTTTAGTGCTGTACCTTTGATGCCTAAAGAGCTAAGTTTTTACAGTAATAACCTGTGGTCAAGACAGTCGAAGGCTTTGCTTAGATCCAAAAAAACACTGCAAACGGTACTTCCTTCATCGAGGTTGTCTATAAGGTGCTCAATTAGATCAACGAGGGCACTAGTGGTTGATCTTCCAGATATGAAGCCATGTTGTCTCTCTGGAAGATTATGATTAATTTCTAAATGCTGTGTGAGACGTGTCAATATGACCTTTTCAATGACTTTTGACACTGTAGGTATTAAACAGATGGGCCTGAAGTTCTACACTTCCTTTTTATTGCCTTGTTTGTGCAGGGGGAAAATTTTGGAGGTTTTTAGGTTTTCGGGAAAACTACCCTGAGTTAGAGATTTATTAACAATACAGGTAATTGGTATACAGACTTCATTTCTGCAAAACTTCAATATTTTGGAATTTATTCCATCGACCCCCTCCGATGTCTTAGATTTCATAGAAGAAATAATTTTCAGTACCTCCTCTGATGTCACCAATTGAAATTCATTGAGTGCTGTTTCATAATGATCTCTTGGCTCCTTGATCACTGAAGTTCTGGAAGAATTGTTGTTGATCAGAGTATCCTCTGCTGTAGTCACAAAGAATCTATTGAAGTGGTCAGCGATTTCTTTCAGGTCTTGGACTATATTACCATTGACATTCAACTGCCAGACTGTTTCTGAGTCCTTGTATAAAATCATGGTAATTGTATACATAATGTAAAATAAGATTTGCCAAAAAGCAGATATTTAATATTTGTAGTATTAATTGAGTTGTCCGTAGAATAAAAACAGTGTTCCCAGAAAATGACCTGCTTTTCTGTACTGTTACAACATTTTAGAAAAGTGTTTAGAAAGTGCATCAATATACAATTTTTATTTACATTGTTTAGGTACAAAAACCTGACGTTTTGGGCTCGTTAGAGCTTAGAGATTTATCTTCAAGGTGAGACTTTGGTTGCAGAATTCATCATAAATTAAGTGCTTAGAGCTATCCATTTACTTCTTTTTGTTTATTCTATTATCTCAACTTTTCCAATCTACTAGATGCCAAGAAAACATGTTTGAAGTATTAGGTACTGTACTGTTTTAAAACTTCTTTAAAAATCATTACTTTTGAGCTTAAAGAAAGCAATCGCAAATCACTTGTGTCTGCGTTGATTTGTGTGACTATTTAGATTTAAGTAATTTATGAGTGAATTTCATGCTTAAAATCAAATTTTCTATGTAATTTTTACTGTACAAATTCTTTATGGATGCTTGATTTTCCTCATACACTGTTAGACAGGTGCTTGAAGGTTCATTTCTTATTCTGATTGTTCAATCTTTAATCCATAATAGCACCCATTCGTTTTGGTGTAGGCTTCTTCTGATTCCTCTGACTTGGCCCAATTTCTTTTTAATAACTAGTTACTACATATGCAAGTTTTGTTTGAACCGACTCTTGTCTTTTATTTCTGTTGTGCTGTTTGACTTCTTGTCAATAACTTGACAGTTATTAAATCCATTGGAAAGGCCAATCTTGATGCAATTATATCATTTACAAATTGAAATATTTAATTTTCCACCATGGTTTTCCCTCCTTTTGTTTGTTACCACTGCAGGAGTGGTTGTAAGTATCTTTTTTTGTCTTCTAAACTGAACTAAAATGCTATCAGTGTTTTCTCAACCTCATCAATGTTTAATGCTTTAAAAATGTGATACAAATACTGTCCTTAACATTCTTTCTCTTTTATTTATTCTTACAATCTTAATACCACACAGATTACTAGAAGTTGAATAGTAAAGAGGAATTATTAGCCCTAACTTCTCCTCTTAAATAAAGTTGGTTTTCTCTTTATTTCACATAGGAAAAGATAAATATGCTCCAAAATAATTCAAATATACAATACAAATGAATGTCGTACAACACTAACTATTTTCTACAGTAATGATTTATTTCATGAGGAAAAACATAGTACAACACTTTTTACAACTCGGAATCACATTGCTATAGTTAACAATAAATAGTGGCAGAGCAACTTAAAACTAACACTTTGAAAAACAGAGTTGTGGTGGGAGAGCCGGTGGCCGAGCGGTCTAAGATGTCAGTACTTTGAGCCTGAGTTAAAGATAGTGCAGGTTCGATTCCTGGCCATTTTTGGAGTTTTAATTAGTAATGTTCACCTTGTACTGTCCTGGTTCTATTCCTTACTTTATCTGATAAGTTCCACGTACAGACCGTCTATGGGGAATGGGCAAAGTAAGATTAAAAGGAGATTGGCCTCTCCTTTTAAATTAAAATATAAAAATTTGCAGATATTACAGTGATCGATTTTGGTAAATAATGCAGATCAGATGGTAAGCAAATCGCAAGGAGTTGTGTCCTTACATATCAGAGGGTGGATATGTGTGGGTTTGGTTTTGCAAAAAAAAGAAATATAAGTGAACGCTCTGATAAGCTTGTCAGCAATATATACGATAACATTGATATAATAGGAATTCCTTCATTTGAGGATGCTAAGTGTGGTTTTTACCGAAATTGATCATCATAATATTATACATTTTGTGCTTATGTTATAACAGTTTGTGTTGTGTGTCGTTCATTTTGTATTACTGCAAAATGCTAATGTCAAATTCCATAGTAATATGCTATTCAAGGAACTAATTCAAATATCTAAGAAGAAAATCCAGCTCCCAGTTCTAGATCTGAATGCAACCCACTTGCGGTACATGCCTCGAATTACAGATATAGGGTAAAACCTTAAACATACATTTTCAATAACTTTTTAATATAATTTCCCATGTTATTTATACTTACAAACAAACTTATTTTCAGAGTGTGTGTGTCATCAGTTATTTTGTGAACAAAACTTAAAATTACTCTTCACAGTTTACTTTTGTTGTCTCTGACTAAAGTACTGAAGTAATTACACAACATTTTAGCGTTTGTTATTGGATTATAATTATTTTACGTATTGCTTAACACTAGGTCTGTGCTTTAAGGCATGTGCTATATTTGCAAAATCGAACATGCATTTAATGCAAAATTACATAACAATCATCTCCTAGTTTATTGTAAATTTAGATTAAATTTGTGTCCAAACAAGCATATGCTCTCATATCTGGAATTGTGACACAAAGCAATAAAAATTGTAGGTAGCTTGGTAATTTATGTTTTACTGATAAAGCTTGTCTACGATATTTTAACTTAAACAAACTACAATTAATATTAGGCTGCTTATGTTTCAGGTGTATTCTTCCGAAAGGTAAGAATCCAAGGTTTACTCCAACATGTTAGGTAGGAAACAATAGTTGTATATTATGTGGGGTCAGTTATCAAACACTATTGATTTATATATATATATATACAGTATCAGTAATTCAGTTCACCTTAACTTATATTTTTAGCTTTAATAATGTCTACTGAGCGGAGAAGTAAAACATTCTTTTTTTGTTCTTTGTTTATTTTTAATTAATGTTGTACGTATAAAAATGACATTTGTTCTAGTATTACCATTATCAGTCCAATTTTGATTGTTTTTTCCTGTTTTATCAGCAATTTCATATTTTTTAAGTGTAAACCTATATTGAATTATGCTTTGTCCGACGCATATTCAGGCACATTTTACAAACATATACATGTACACCACATACCAAATTTATGTGCACAAACACACAATGACATGCACATATACAAATACTAACTATATTTGAGTCAAACTGATGAGTCTCCAAAGAAGAATTATATTATGTATGCCTAATCTATTGTTATCGTGCTGGATAAATTCCAAGTAAAATTATACAGGTTAAAATTAGATTCAGAAATGGTAAGGGGAGAAAAAGTCAAAGTAGTCGTGAGATATGCAATATTCAAGACTTGGAACATCATTGTATAAAAATGCACACACTCAGGGTTGTCACTCTCATGAGAAGATGACTTGCAGCCAGAATGTTCATTGGGTAGCTTTCTCTTCCCGTGTGACCATGTCAGCATGAGAAGCAGTTACAGGTTGAAGTGAGAACATTCAGGAGTTTTTACAAGTATCACTTTCATATTCAATGGTCAGAAAAAAGCAAACTTTGTAAGTTAAATGCCACCAAAAATTGTATTGCAAGTTACAGTATAATTGTTAGTCTGTAATTTTTGTGTAAAAGTTTTGTGTAAAATTAAGTTCAAGGTGTTTTACCATATACTGTATTCTAGTTTATGATTATTTTGGGTTCATCAAAATAAATTTTCTAAACAATATACTATTTTCACTCTATATTGTTAGTTTTACTTTCACTAAATATTAATCCATTTTTGGAGGGCCATGTAGAATTGGCCCATTAGCCTAGACATATAGGCAACACATAACTCACTTTTAGACTTACGAGGTAGTTCTGTACACTATACAAGCTCTATATTTAACTTTAGTTAATTAAGCTGCAATATTTATGTTTGAAATGTCATTCATTTTCCATTTACAGTGAAACATATTGAAATAGCATGTGATAGGTCTCGATACTTATGTTGGAGCATGTATTGTTATCAGTTGTAGCAGACAATTTTTGTTGTTGTATTTATTTCTGCATAAAAACATAGTAAATATTTATAAATTGGATCGGATTGTTTTCAAATCCTAAGTTGAGTAAATGTTATTTGACAATGTTTATTACTTTGACAGTGAAAATCTATTGAATCTTGTTATATAGATTTAAAAAAAATATTTGTTATAATAGTGACGGATTGGAAACACTTTCTAAAGGATATTTACATCTACTTTTTCTGTTTCTATCAATAAATTTGTCCAGCAGACTATTTTGCTATCTGGACCCACTATCACTAATAAAAGACTTGTCAGCACTAGTGGTGCAGTGCCTTAACCAGTGGCGGATCCAAGGTGGGCACGTGCCCTCCCCCAGACAAAATAAAAATGCACTAGATAAAATGTGTTCAAAAATTCTTTTATGAAACATATTGTAGCTGATTTTAATTATTTATTTTAGGAACATAAATTAATTAACTGATTATATTACAATATAATATTATAAAAAATATGATAATTATATTCTGTTCTTTAGTCAACATATCTGCTCATAGAACCTGGCTGTAACCCAGCTACTTGGAGAAAAAGTGTATGGAGATTGTAGGCGGTAGGTTCTATCCTCGGTTCTCTTAATACTGACATGGCCTCCGCTCAATAGTTGTCATTGAAGTAGACACTACTAGAAAACTGGGTGTTCATGTTGAGTGGTAATCAGTGTTTGGATGTTGTATAGGGGAGAGAACTGAGTATCAGATTGTCAATTAGCCGAAAATCAGATCAACACTTTGTTCCTTAGTTGCTCAGGATATTGAGCCATTAATAAATGGCTCTTTCTGAGGAACAGTGAAACTCAGTAACCAGACTACACAGTCATTCACACTCATGTAATCATTCATACTAGGGGACACCCCTGCATGCTATGTGTGCCAACCCCCTCAATCGCTGTGCTCGTTACACCTCAGCCTTTGGCCTCAGCTAGTGGGCTACAGGTTAACTGTACAACGTAAAATCACAATATTAAATTTAATTACAGTATCACATTCATATTAACTGCCTTGCTACCTATTTATTATCATAAACACTCAATGCTATTACTTTGCCTATTTCAAACGTGTTTATTTTATTTGTTTTTGTTTAACAGGTAAAGATTAATTAGATACATAAAACAACTGCATTAGATTACTATTTAAACCATACCTACAACCTTTCCTGGATTAAAATATTAAACTAGGATATTATTATTATTATTATAATAAAATAATTTATAATAATAAAAGATCTAACCTCATCAATATTACAAACACCATGGTTTACATTTAAACAGGCGTTAAAACTATTTGTAAATTATTATTTACATTTGAACAGCTCTTACTTTTCGATTCTTATAAATCTCTATCCATGTTATTCTTATGGCCGAAAAATGAACTTTGAGGGCTTTCCGTGCCCTTCAAGGTGAAGAATTAAGACTGTACAACTGCAAGCAGAGGCAAATCTTTTGACACCTCGATTGTTTCAATCGGTTAAGAAATAAAGGAGAAGAAGCGTTGACAAAAAGCGGCTTCACATATTATATATAAGGATTTGTCATAAAATATGCATAAAGTTATGTCGGCGTTTCATGTCTAAGAATATTGTCTAGTAAGTGACACCGGATAGTGGCGGTTCAGTTGCTAAGACTTCAGTGTTCAATGTCCAAGGTTCAAATCCCCAACTGAGCTAACTGTACTTCACCTGTTAAACAAAGTTCATGCAAAGTCTGCTGGTCCATGTAAACTTATGTTGAACTGTTACAAGTATAACGCACAAGCAACCAATGGAGACTGAGATAGTGACACTATTCCTCAAATCTGGAAAAAAAAAAAAAAAACATGATTCTATTCTAATCTTGATGATGATCTGCCCTTGAGAGCCCCTGCTAACCAGTCACTAGTGATAATAGATTATCAAAAAAGGCCTCTGGAGTGTAATAGTTCTGTTCATTACTTGTAGCCTATATAATGATCAACAACAACAAGAATTTCATGGTGAAGAAACTTGCTTATTTGTTATTTTTATAATATGAGGAATAAAAACACATGCTATCCAATAAAATTGAATTTGTGTTTTTACTCTTCAAATACAATTCCATGATAAATAAATAATTTTAAAGTCGTTTTTTTAGATGCCCAATCTATCAGAGACACTCTTTTAGCTGATAATGTTGATGTTCAATATAAGCATTTTTTGTTATAAAAGGGTTAAATATTCAAATACTTGTATTTTTATTTGTACATACACTCATACATTAGTAATAGGTATGTTAAAGTGTGTCTAAACATATTTTCATAGTTAAATTGGATCTTTAGCATAAACAACAAGTTTTGATTTATATTATTTGGTTTCAGTACACTCAACAGGAGGGTAAGAAGCTGGGCTTGACAGGATGGTGCATGAACACTGATTCTGGAACTGTGACAGGAGTAATGGAAGGTGATGAGAAGCAAATTGCAGCCATGTTAGTAAAGTTTTCTTTACTAAAAACTAAAGCTTCCGGCAACAAACATGACAAGGTGTTATTTAAGATATTTATTTCACCAAACGTTTCACCCATGCTGTGATGTGACATCCTCAGTGGTATCTGATGCAAAATGTTAATTTCTGGTGTACATTAATGGTACATTTGCATCACTGCGTCATGGAGGGCTTTTTCAGTTTGCAATGACCCTTTGTACAAATGAAGAATTGAAATTATGTTTGGAAGGAGTAATTTTTATTAATTAAAATAGTGGCATCTAACATTTTAATAATATCAATCTTAAAATAAGCTCTTCCCAAACTAATTTTATTAGATTCTCCCTACGCCCATCACAAACTAAAATCACAGTTGTCTTAAATGAAGCAGAGGTGGAGGTGAAATATGCCATCTAATAATAAATTGTCAGCTAATAATTTATATATATATTTAATGTTTATTCAAAACAATAAAATCAATATCTTTAGAACAGCTGTTTTTTCAATGGCTTAGTTAATTGTTACCTGCTATTACCAATCAGATGTTCATTCCTTGTCATAAAATGACAAAAGTTTGCTGTATATGTAGTGTACTATATAAGAGTCAATTTTATGAAATTTTTTTCACATTTAGTTAACTTTGCTCATATGGTTGTTTTCAGACTTAAATTCTCTACAATTTGTATTAGGAAAAACAATTTGTTTATTGGTCATTTAACAATGTTATTGGGCATCAAACATTGAAGACTATTTTTCTTATTAGATTTTTGGCGAATTTCATCCTTTTTCTCAAAAACTGTAACACTAAAACTTCCAGACTGGTTTTATTTGATTTTCGTGTGATTTTCCACATAAATCCACCTTTTGTATTTGTATTAAAAGTAAGAACAAAAAAAATTCAGAATCACTTACTTTCACCAGGTAAACTGTGAAACTAGAGCAAAATCTTTCACCAGCCGTTACTCGCTCATTTCCGGACCTATGTTTATATACATTTTTTCTTATTTTCAGCTCTATAATTAGTAATAAAACACATCAAACATGCAATAGAAAATTACTCAAACTTAATTGTTTTCAGGAAAAATTGGCTGAAGGAAACTGGAAGTCCTAAGAGCAGAATCGAAAGGGCTGTATTCAAAAATGAAAAAACCCTAGAAAAGAGCACTTTTCAAGATTTTACAATTCGTAAGTCGCTTAGAAAATATTTTAACCATTATTTGTCATTTTAAGATAAATAATAGATAAATTAATTAATTTGATTAATATTCAACATTTTGGCATATTGGACTGTAGTATATAGAATGTTTTGATATAGTTCAAATAGTTGCACCTGAGGTGAAAAAGAGAACTATTTCTTGAAGAAGCTATTTCTTGATAACACCACTGTTAGTGTCGGAAATTTTAATGAACTTGTCACTATCAATATTTTAACAAATAAGCCATTGACAAATAATTATTTCTATACTGCAGAACATTTTTTTATAAAATAACTGCTGATTTTAAAGTAAAATCTGTTATAGATTTTCTTAAAATATAAATATTCTTCCAATTAATGCTAATACAAGCACCACGCAAGAGTACATACTTTAATGTCAGTCCTAGAGTATAGGTCTTGACAATTCTTTCTACCAAAGAATACCAATTTGTATTGAAAATAAATAATAGTTTTTTTATAACTGTAGACTTCTTTTCATCTGCTTTAATTAGATAATAGAAAATAAAACTCGACATATGTGTCATCGTTAAGTTCTTTTGCGAACCCAAGATAATTTGTTTCTATTTGAAGCCAACTTAGAATATCTAAAGATATGCTTCAAAACCCCATAAATCAGCTACTAAAAAAAATATTTAAAATATATATATAGCCAAGGTAGTTAAGTATTAAACATTAAAAGAAAGAAAATATGCAAGAACAGGTGCTACCATAGTTATATTTTACCAGCACTCTATCCTCAAGGAGTTAAGTTTTATTGAATCATTTTACTATTACTATTTTATCAGTCATTATTTATTATTCATTTCCTCAGGGATTTTATGTTTTAACTATAAATATGTTACTAATAGAAAATATCTCGTGTCTTAGGTCGATAAAGGATTTTAGAAGAAGAAGAGAAAACTTTACAATTTGCAGTAGTAGTGCTCATCTAAAAGAGTAAAAGACTGCAATGAATGTTCATGAAAATTGAGTTGATTGTTGTTACAAGTTGAAAATACAAGTTTAAACAAAAGTATTTCTAGTCTATTCTAGTATACAATATAAATATTTATAAAAAGGTTTTTTAAGTGAACAAGTTAAATTTCAAACGGGTTGTTAAAAAATCTAAGCAACTGATAAATATTAAGTACATTGAAAATTGTAATAATAAGACCAGAGCTGTTTAGTCAGTTGTAAAAACAGAATTGGGAGCTGAACGAAAATTATTACCACAATTACAATCTTTATTAATAAAGGATAAAATAATTAGTAGGCAGTAGAAATAGTTAATTCTTTTAATGATCATTTTTCTCAGATAGAACCTAATATTAACTGTTCAAGGATATTATTACACACTCAAACAACCAATAAATTGCAATCTAAAAAAGAAGACACTTCCAATTTTCATTGGTGACTGTAAAGCACATTCTGAATATAATTGATAAACTAAAAAATAGTAAGTCCACTGGATGGGATAATTTTCCAATTTCCTTAATCAAACGATTAAAGCATTGTTTAGCTCATCCCTTGTGCGATTTAATAAATATGTCTTTTCTAAAAGGTGAGTTTCCAGACTTGTTAAAGCTTGCAATTATTACACCTGTCTATAAGAAGGAGTGTAGAACACTTCTAAACAACTATTGTCCTGTGTCTATGCTCAGCTCTGTGAGTAAAATTTTTGAATCTGCAACTAACAACCAGTTTAAGGAATTCTTGTCCAAGTGTAACCTCCTAGTAGACTCTCAGTTTGGCTTTCGTCAGGGTCGCAATACTGAAACTGCGGTGGCAACTTATGTGAATGATGTTGTCAGTGCCTTGGATGGGTTACAGAAGGACGCCGGTGTCTTTTGTGATCTATCTAAGGCATTTGACTCAGTAAATCATGAAATCCTTTTGTATAAACTAAAGGTGTCAGGAGTAACTAGGACCACATTGCAGTGGTTTGCCTCATACTTAAAAAACAGAAAGCAAAAAAACTAATATAAAAGTGAATCTGTTAAAATACGAATCAAAGTATTGCAGCATAACTGGAGGTGTGCCTCAGGGTTCGATCTTAGGGCCAACTTTATTTTTAATATACATAAACAATTTGTCTAAAAATGTAAATAATTGCCAGCTGACGTTATATGCAGATGATACATCAGTTATGATTAAAAATGACACCAGTTCTTTATTACACAACCAGATAACAGCCACATTAACAGACTTGAATATTTGGTTCTCCACTAAAAATCTTTCATTAAATCCTATGGAAACCAAATTAATTAATTTTCAGTTACATAAGCATAATGTATGTATACCTGATATTTCTTTTAACAACACAATATTATTTTGGGAACACTACATACACTTTTTAGGGATATGGATTGATAGTAACTTAAACTGGAAATCCCATGTACAACAGCTCAAACATAAACTAAATTCTGCTTGTTTTTCTATTCATGTTTTGCGGGATTGTGTTAATTTTCCAACACTGAAAATAATCTATTATGGTTATTTTTTTACTTTAATGAGACTTTAATGATTGTCTGGGGACAGTTGTCATATGCCATTGAAGTATTCAGATTGCAACAAAAATGCCTTAGAATTATGACGAAAAGTAATGTTCATAGTTCTTGAAAACAAACTTTCAAAAATTTGAAATTTTAACATTACCCTGTTTTATACATGTATGAGGTTATTGTTTTCACAATGAATAATACACAGTCTCTTGAAGATAATTTCTTAAAGCATAATTATAGTACTAGACACAATCACTTATTTCAGCAAAATCCTCAGATCTTCAGCTTTTGAAAAAAACCCATTTACTCTGGTATACAGCTCTGCAACAAATTATCACTCCAACGTACACCTGTTTGTGATTCCTAGAAAAATAAGTCTAAAAAGTTTTTTATAAGCAAAAAAAAATTCTATTATTATTAAAAAAAAAATCTTATTATTCTATTGAACAATTTTTAGAGGACAAGGAGGTTGCACTTTGTTATGATTATTATAATTTGACGAGTCACCTGTTTGCAACAGCATATCCTTTAACAGTGCAAATGTAATGTTGACAATAAAATGATTTGAATTTTATATTTACTTTATTACCTATGCTGTTTTGCAATATTGTCAACCAATTACACTTAGAACAATCAGTGTAAACAAAAATAAAATATTTAGCACACATAAGAACTGTAATAAATAAGGAAAGAAAAAATGTACTGTACATTTTTTAACAAATTTATTACAAAAGTACAAAATATTATAAGAACAACCATGTCATAAAATTAAACGGTATATAATTAAAAATAAATATATTTTGATTTTACTTGTAAAATTATAATATAATAAATAAATAAAACTTTAAAACATTAACAATTCAAGTCTTGTTATTGTGATTAACCTAAAATAAAATTCATTCATTATCTGTATAAATTAATGTACAATATATTCTATTTCTTTTCTTTGATGATAGCGCAACATTACTACTATTTATGTCATTCACTATGTCTTCTTGCACAGACATTTCAACTAACCCAATGAAGGAGCAACCCTCCCAGGGCAGCATTCATTGTTGTGTCATCTTTTTTACATGACCAACTGGTTTTCACATCTCGTGACTCAAGGAATAATTTACTTTTTTTTATTCATTTTGTATTATTAGCCTCCAAAACTGTTATATTATAGAAATAATACTGGTTTAAATTCCCTTTTTCTGTCGTAACAGTTCTTGAATTATATTACTGCAATGTAAATTTCAAAGCATATAAAGCTTCATCATCAGGCCTCCAAAAACGTCACTGTTTAAAACATTAAACACTAAAATTACGTAACATTCAAATATTTAAACACTTTAAAATACGAGTACATAAAATACATTTGCCGGCCGGCGAAAGACACCAACAGATGACTAATGAGCAGGAAACTAACTCAAACATGTTACCCTACTCCCACTTGTTGACCTTGAACTATATTAATTTTCTTCCTTTGTGACTGCATGTTGTTTATTCGATTGAACAGTACGTTAGACTTGTATTTTAATGTCATCCAAAATATTACTTGGATCAGATGATCTTTGAATGACAAATTAAAATACAACTCTAACGTACTGTTCAACCGAATAAACAACATGCTGTCACAAAGGAAGAAAATTAATATAGTTCAAGGTCAACAAGTAGGAGTAGGGTAACATGTTTGAGTTCGGTTCCTGCTCATTAGTCATCAGTTGGTGTCTATCGCCGGCCAGCAAACTTATTGTATGTACTCTGTTTTAACACTTTGAAGCCTAAGCCCGAAGATAGATCGGGCGACGCAAACTGGCGTACTCGCCGACGCCCGAGAATAGCTCGGGCGCCCATATTTAATTCATTATATCTTTATTATCGGCATATAATCGGGTTTAGGTCATCTGAATATGTCTTTTAGTTATCTGTTATTATATTTTATCGGTCTATTAATTTTTTTTATCTACATCTGGTCTTGGATAAATAATTATCGTAACAGCTGACGTGAGACTTGGAATGAGCGCGCGCCGAGCGGTATTGTTTATGTCAGCATTGTTTATGTCAGCCGGTCAGTGACCCACGGTGCTTTGAGTCGTAAACAACACGTTCGTTATAGAAGTGAATATTCTGTGTTTATAATTCAAGTGCAGTATTTATATTTTATTATCATGTTTTCAGTTCAGTTTCTTTGTAAATATTGTTGTGTACATATGTAAATAAGTAATTAGTTAGTATTTGCGTTGTGTTGGTTTTGTGTCAATTTAACCGTACAGTGACTGGAATGTGTGTATATATTGTTTTTATTTAGTTATTATAGTATTTATCTGCTTAAAATGGATGATCTTATGAGAAGTGATACTATACAAGATATATTGAATGGTTCTATCGTAGCTATTTTTTGTTTTACATATTTTTGTACTTATTTGTAGCTTCTGTAAAAAATAAAAAAATGTACAACACCTAAAGTTTTGCCCATCATTGCAAAGAGAATTTTCTCCCCTTTACAAAGATATATAATATAACCTTTTTATGAAATTTATAAGGCATTTACAATTTTTTTAATGTGAACATAAAACCCCCAGGATTCCATGCCAAACGGAGTATTAAGGGCCCAGGCTTCAAGGTGTTAATGTGTTTAAATGTTACATAATTTTAGTGTTTAATGTTTTAAACAGTGACGTTTTTGGAAGCCTGATGATGAAGCTTTATATACTTTGAAATTTACATTGCAGTAATATAATTCAAGAATTGTTAGGACAAAAAAGGTAATTTAAACCAGTATTATTTCTTCCTTTTATACAACAAATACTGTGAGCCTACTTGTAATTAAATTCAATGATATACTAACTCTATTATTTGAATTGTAAATAACGTTAACATGAAATATATTTCAACCTGGAACCTTTGGAAATATATTTCCAAAGCTCCTTCTTCATTTGCTATTTTGAAAATGAATTTAATGAAAATTAACATTAAATTTGGGTTCAAACATGCAAAATAGGTGTATTGATACATGGATCTACACTTAAGAAAAGATGACACTGCTTAACAATCAATCATATTTTTTCAGGATTGAAAGTGATAATTTTTTTCTATATTATTCAGGAATCAACAAAAGTTAAGTTTGTGGAATTATAAGTAACCAAAACACCTTAATACACTGAAAAACGACAATGAGTGTCGTATTGATATATTTTCAATCTAACTTTTATACGTACAACCCACTCTTGTATAGATCTCATCTCTGGCTGGGATTGTTTTGGATTAGTCTTACATACATAATCTTAAACTAATGAGCATTTAAAGAGGAGAGCAATATTTTGTTTAACATAGTGAGCCTGTACAAAGCATTTGAAAAATATCTTACATGTAGAAGCTTAACCCTTACCGGGCTGATTATACAATGCATAATGCGCATCTATTCGGATATTGGGATGAAAAAATACTTTTAAAAATTTGTTTGTTTTTTAGCACCAGTATAAATAGTTAGTAAAAAAATTTAATGAAGATAATTATTTCTTATGTTTTATAGCAAAATAGTATGTGGCTGATATATCCGTCTTTCGTCTGTAAAGTACTGATATATCTGTAATACATCCAGAAACAAAACAATAACATGTCTATAATTGCAATGTAGTTAATAATTAGTATATGTTATGGAAGTTATGAATAAAATAACCTTTAAAGGATAAGAAAACTATATTTATTATTAACTAGTGGCTGCTATAGTATTAACAGCTCACTGCCGTCTGTTACACCTGTAGTAGAGGTTAGAATGTCCATATGTTGTTTAAAAACTAATTAAATATATAAGCAAACCTGAAATAAGATGCTAACAAACATAATGCATTAGCTATAAAAAGTTTTCAATTATATGGAAATATATGTCAAATACAAGCAACTCTATAAAATTATGGGGTATATATATATATATATATATACATTTTGTCCGCTACAGGAAAAACTGATAAGGATATATCCGTAAATAACATGGTAAGGGTTAAAATGTGTATAAATTTTTTAACTATTTTTCAGTGGTGAAAAGATAAAATTACTTCATTAATATTTTGTTTACATATCTGTTTTATGTCAATTCTTAATATGAATTATTCAAGTACCATATCCAAAAGCCGCTTCTAGTGGGTTTCAAGTGCTCCTTTGAACTGCAAAGAGAAAATAATTCATGCAAATATAAATTCTTAAAAATAATTTCATTTTAGCAGTATTTCGTAATCTAATACTTTAAAAAACTCTTAAAGTCTTAATCTAAACTTCTGGAAAGAAAGTACTTGTGAATATTTTAATTACTAACTTTGGAATGCATTTAACTTACAATAATTGGAATCAAACGATCTTATTAAATATTACAACCAATCTTTATGATTGTACTGTTCTTATA
Organism: Stictocephala bisonia; assembly: GCA_035578905.1. Taxonomy (NCBI): domain Eukaryota; kingdom Metazoa; phylum Arthropoda; class Insecta; order Hemiptera; family Membracidae; genus Stictocephala; species Stictocephala bisonia. The sequence continues at coordinate 7,403 of JAQJVL010001749.1, read as the reverse complement.
TTTGATTTGTTTGTTGGATTTTCACTTTATTTTTACAAAATAGATTTCAAAGAAAAAAAAGTATTACAGTAACATTTCCAATCCGGGCTGAAAAAAGAAAATACAAATATGAAATGTTGCATAAAACCCAACTTATTTAAAAGTACAACAAAGTCCTTTAAATAAAATAATGTAATTGTTTTTAATTGACCTTTTAGCAAAAATAAATTATTAGATAAAGCAACTTGTCACTAGTTGTTGGTCAGGTCTATTCTTTAACTTGAGTACTTTATTTAGTAAACTATTATTTATTTTAATTGAAAAATTTTACATGTAAAGAAAAGACCTACTTAAGAACTACAGTGTCTTATAAGCATGCTGGTACCATTTTTTAATTCCATTAAAACTCCCATGATTCCATCCATCGTAGGCCGTACATTACGCTGTTTGGATCAGAAGCAGAGGGTCCAGACATACCATATGCCAGTGGTGCAAACAAATAGAAACTGGAAAGCAAATTTTTACATAGTGAATGAAAGTATAACAAACAAATCATGTATAATTGTTAAACATCCAGTCCCTATATTTACAAGAACTACCAATGCTCTCTAGCACATCAAACCTGTGACTCCATCAAAACTACTTACCAAGGCCAGCTCTCACCAAAATAGTGATTTTACAAAAAAAAAAAAAATCTGTAAAAGCATAAATAAAAGGGACTCTAAAGTTTAAAATCTTTAAAAAATTGCCTGTCCATAGCCTCTCCCACTAAATACATTTTGACCTATATCAAAATATGAAGACTGCACCAAAGTATGAACTCTCTAGCTCCCTTCCACCTCATTCCAGTAGTTGATGACTGAAGTGATTGGTAATAGCTCACTAATGCTCACAATATCAGGTAAACTATCATATTTCACAATCAACACACTCTCATAAAATGGTCTATTAATATTATTTATAAGCATCCCCCCTTTTTCCCTTTTTCACCAAGTAACAATTGAGGTGTTACGCCACTAAACTCAGTTATTCTTCAAATCTGTTTTGAACAAGTGCTAATGGCCCTGAATTTTTTTTGTCATATAATAAGTATTTCAACTTGTATGCTCAAACTGTCAGATAAAGGTTAAATCTGCTTATTAAAGTTACCTTAAAAAGTAAAATTATTGGATATAATATTACTCAGAAATAATTTGATTAAAAGCGTACCTGTAGCCTATTGCAGAAATTATAACACCCATAAGCCAATGGTACACAGAGACAGCAATTCTCTCTGGTAGTAGGAGAGGTAAGACTTCTAAGATATATCCAATGAGAACCCCTGAAACACAAATAAGTATGAGTTTGAGCAATCTATTATAATCAACATCAGTTCACAAGAAGTGAATGCAACTGATTTTGAGATCTATAGCAGAATTGCTAAACATTGTGCTCGATATTATACACGCTTTCATACTCACTTGTCTATTTTTACACTCGGTTGTTTCTAATAGACAAGGCCCCTGTTCTATATAATTACCGTAATTTCTCTTAAATAATATGAGGATTTGTGGTGTTGTACTTGTAACGATTACAAGCTATGCCAATCGACAACACCATTGAGATAGAGAGTTTATTTGTGCAAATGCCAATCTGTATCATACGTAAGAAATTCAATGAAGTGAAAACAGAATTCCACTCTTCTGTCAGGATCATCCTCAAGAAGACTATGGACTAGATAGTTTTTATAAATTTTAATATTGTTTTTCTAGTAACTATTGTCTTCACTAAAGACTTGTCTTTCATTTATGATACAATAATAACTACAACAAAATAACTGAAAACTAGAAAACAGAGAAAAAGAACGATAAGAGTTGAAAACAATTTGCTTGGGTGGAGCTGCAGAAGGAGGATTTGTTATTCGACGTACAATGGTATTCAACGACACACCCACCCATATACGTACAGTGATATAGACCCACCCGCCCACCTATTTACGTACAGTGCTATTGATGCACCTGCCCAACTATACACGTTACCAGTTTCATTCTCTATTTTTCTTAATAATGTCAGTTTACAAATTTTCTAAGCAAATGCACAACACTTTGCCTTTTACTCAACTGTAAATGCCATTTTCCAAATAAAAGTACTGTAGAACTACACTCAAAAGAATCACGTGGTAATATCTTTTTTTTTAGCCTCGCCTTTTGTTTAAACCCAACTTTTGTTGAACAGTTCAAAAGTATTGCATAAAGGTAAAGAAATTTAGCTTATTTTCTTCCTGTCACCATTTTGTTTCTATCCGTGAGAGAAATGCAATTTCCACACAGCATTTTTTTGATGACTGTTAACCGTAATTTATGCTGTTTACAAAACTCCTTCTTCTAAGAGCGAGGAACTGCATAATTTATGCTGTTGCATTAAAATCAATAAAACATGTTTATCATCAAGCAATCACTACAAAGTTGGTACCAATTGACGCAGAATGTTCTGTTCTGTACATTTCAGATTTTTAATAATAATCTTTTATGTCATTTTATAAACGTAGAAATAAAATTAGAACGTGCAACTCGAAACTTCCGCTCGATTCCCGCCCAGCGGAGGTCTGGAGGAAGTAAAATTGCCGATGTTTGACATATCACTGAAAAATAACCAGAAGACGGAATAAGGCATACTAAATGTCAGTCTGTAGAGAATGAAATACTCTATCCAACAAAAGAAATTTCATTCTCTTAGCTGCATTGGGTATTTTACAAAAAATGTTTTTGTATACCCTTGTTTATATGATTTCCCAAAAAGCGAGGTACGGCATAATTTATGCTGTTCATAAAAGTTTAGCCAATAATTTATTTATTAAGATATAAACTAAAATAAAATTAGTTAGGTAGACAGATAGTTGTTGAGTTGATCAGTGCTGCTTTGAGCGAATTTCGTGAAGTAGGTTGGCAATGGTCACGTGACAAGTTTTCACTTTACTAGAAGAAGCAGAGCCCGTCAACGCTAAGGCCAGAGTAGACATAGCCATTTTTATTTGTTGCACATCTGATTTTCTTTGTGAGTGTTTTATTCGCTGTAAGTGTTATAAATTACTATTTAAATGGATAAAATTATGTTTTGTATTTAGTGTAGTCTTAGTATAATGTGTTATAGTGGTTTTTAGTGTCTAAAATAATCAGAAATAGTGAATTGATACTTATGTAGGTACTAGCCTAAACATTTATTTTTTATCCGATTTCAGCAAACAACATGTGTACAGATAGGGTATTAGTGTAGCCTACTTATAATAATCTTAGACAAAAATTAAAAACTAGTATGTATTATTTCTGTACAATCTAAATAGATTGTTTATTTTATTTACCCGAAAACAATGTGACGTAGCATGTTATTATAAAGCGTGAAAACCTTATTTATGGCATTACTGTAATACATTTTTTATATTTCTATTCAGAAATGTGTGATCTATCAAGTGTTACTGTTCTAAAAATTCCCAACAACTATTTTTTAATTTTTTATAATGTTTACAAAATGTACTATTTTTCTTACACAATTTGTGCACGATGACTTATGGTGTTATAAGTTTTACACTTTTTGAAATATTTTCATATATTTTACATTTTCTTGTAGCTAATAGATTTTACTAATACAATACATGTAGCAAAAAATGATACATACCCCTTATTTTTATATTTTTATGTAATTTTTCACTGAAAATTTTCATTTCTGTGGTAAAATTTTTATTTTTTCCAATAAACTAAAAATATAAAAATTTGTGTATGGGTACAATACGACTAGTTTTCCTGAACAAATTTTTCTTGTCTATTCAATGGCGATTTTTTTGGAATTTTTACATGTACTATTTGATTACCTACAGTGATCATACTGTATCTTTGCACATTTTTTCATTTTATGTAAACAAATACTTCCAAAAAACCTACTAGTTTATCTAAAATGTAACAACATATTCTTATAGTGCACTAAATAATAAACAATTTGGCTATTTTGGAATTACTTATAAAAAACTTTTAGTGTTCCTAAGGAGTGTTATAAAATTTACGTACAACATTTAAAAAATGTTTCAATCTTTTCATGACAGTAATTATTTACTAATTCTTTTTGTAAGTGTTGATGGTAGTATGTGAAAGTATAGTTCTTGAACAGAAAAACGATATGATAACATTTACATTTGGAGCATATTTAGTATTTATGATTTTTACAATAAAGGCTTGCGCAGCGCCGAAAAAAGGATCTAGCAGTAGGGAGTACACAATGGTTCACTTGATGCTCACGATCTAGGGTTAAAAGTGTGTAATATTTAAAAATTATTGGTGAGAAAATGAGCCTGTAATACAAATTCAAATGTGTGTAAACCTCTTAGTAGGACACACACACACACAATGTATTCTAAAACATTGAACATAAATTAAAATTAGTGGCCAAAATAACAGATATTCTTGGATTGTAAGTTAACTTACAATTTTATTTCTCCTGGTAAAACAGTTTGTTAATTTATCTCAGTTTTACCCACCAATCCTATTATATATATATATATAGGCACGTGATTCTTGTTAACACATCCTATAATTAATAAAAATCACACTCAGAGATGCAACCACACAGCTACCAAAACATAAGCATCTATTAACTAGCTCTATATATGTATATCTCGTATGGTTTGTTATCAGCTACCATTTGTTAATTATAAAGCTTCAATGTAGATTTGGATAAATAACCAAAAGCCATGATTGTTCACTCCATACACGTATGGTAGAATTTACCCACCAGCCCACCCATACACGTGTAGTAGAATTAACCCACCTATACACGTATGGTGGAATTAACCCACCCGCCCACCCATACAAGTATAGTAGAATTAACCCACAGTTCCTGTACGTATATGTGGGTGGGTGGGTCAATATCACAGTGCATGTATGGGTGGGCTGGTGGGTCAATACCACAATGCATGTATGGGTGGGCTGGTAGGTATACCTGCTGTCTATGAAATACCATGTGACTGCGGTTCAGTTTATATAGGAGAAACGAAGAGACAAGTATCAACAAGACTAAAGGAGCATATAAGACATACTAAGAACAAAGATGTCGATAAGTCAGCAGTAGCAGAACATAGTGCCCTTACTAAACATGGAATTTTATTTGACAAGACCAAAGTATTGGCTAACATCCCGTTTTATTATCCGAGAAGAGTTAGGGAAGCCATTGAAATATACAAAAGAGGGGATAATTTTAACAAAGAAGATAGCATGAAGTTGCCAAGAACATGGGGACCAGTTCTTAAGAAGTTAAAAATATCATTACTTACGCGGAAGTGCGTACGTGACCTCAGACTCGGGCCAGTTGGCCTACGTGACACATGACAGCTGCGCCATCGCTATATATTGGGCAGAGCGACTGCTGACCTTTAGTCTCAGCCTAACCACTGAGGATGCCACATCGTAGCATGGGCGAAACGTCTGGAACTGTATATATTGTAAATAGTCCTTTGACGCGGTTGACACCGGAAGAACTAGTTGTTAATAATACTACTGTACATGTATGGGTAGGTGCGTGGGTCAATATCACTGTACGTGTATGGGTTGGTGGTTGGGTCAATACCACTATACGTGTATGGGTGGGCGGGTGGGTCAATACCACTGTACATGTATGGGTTAGTGATTGGTCAATACCACTGTACGTGTATGGGAAGGCGGGTGGGTCAATACCACTGTACATGTATTTCAATACCACTGTACGTGTATGGGTGGGCAGGTGGGTCAATACCTCTGTATGTGAATGAGTGGGCGGGTGGAGTAATACGGGTATAGACTACCGTACGTATATGGGTGCATGGGTGGTTAATACCACTGTACGTATATGGGTGGACGGGAGGGTTAACACCACCAGACGTGTAAGGTTGAATGGGTGGGTCTATACCACTGCACGTGTATGGAACGGTGAGACAATACCACTGTACGTGTATGAATGGGCAGGTGGGTCATACCTTATACTAGCATGGGTGGGCGGGTGTGTTATGGGTAATATGGATGTGTCTTACCACTTAACGTTATGGGTGGGTGGGTTGGTCTTTACCACTGCACGTGTATGGGATCCTCCCATAGAAGCACGGCATTCTAACACTTAGACAGTATTTTAAATCTAATGGATATCAATAGCATTGTAGATGTATGGGTGGTTGGGTGGGTTAATACCACAATACGTGTATGGGTGGGCGGGTGGGACAATACCACTGTACATTTATGGGTGGGCGGGTGGGTCAATACCACTGTAAGTTTATGGGTGGGCGGTTGGGTCAATACCACTGTACGTGTATGGGTGGGCGGGTGAGTCAATACTACTGTATGTGTATGGGTGGGCGGGTGAGTCAATACCACATTACGTGTATGGATGAGCAGGTGGGTCAATACCACTGTATGTGTATGGATGTGTATTCATTGATTATAAAATGTAAAGTGATCTCCCGTCACAAAGCTAAGTCCAATCCATCGAGCCATCTAAGTAGACCTGCCTCACTGATTCTATGTATGCTGACCAATCCCTCCGTAAAAAAGCACAGGGGGCACTCTGTAACTATGTGATCCACTATTTGGATAGATTCCCCGCAATCATATGACTGATCTAGTATCAATTCCCATTTATACTTCCAGTAATTGCATTTGCCAACGCCAATTCGGAACCGATTCAAGAGTGTCCACTCCCTATGAGGGAGGTTCATCCTGTATACAGGTATTGATGTATCGTTAATAAGGAACTTATTACGTCCATCAAAACTGTTCCACGCTACGGCCCAGCTGGTATTGGGCATGAAGTTTGATCTGCTCAAATGGAAAGCAGTATGTAGAGGGGGGGTTTTGAGATTTTAAGCGACCGTTCTGACGTGGGAGATCCTGTATAATGGGTAAATACGGGGCATTCAAGATCTTATTGAATTCTTTGAGTAGTGCTTCCCGACGTTTTATCTCTGGAGGAGCTATATAGCACAGCACTGGGAGCCAAGGTAGTGACATGAGAGTGCCACTAATAGCTCTCATGACCCTATTATGTTGGACATCGACCGTTTTAGAGTGAACACTATTTAGCCATACGAGAGCTAAATAGTGTTCACACTAAAGAGGTTGATGTCCAAATTAATAGGGTCATGAGAGCTATCAGTGGTACTCTCATTTCAACTGCATTTCCTTGGCTCCTAGTGCTGTGCTAACTAACTCAAAATTCTAAAACAAACACTTCTCTTAAATATTTAAACACCTACCATTTAGACAAACACGATTGTTGAATTTTCAGCTGATAGTTTTTAACGTATTGTAGATTTAAAAAAAATAATTTTTAAATACCAAATATCTATTCCTTTGTGGAATAGGAAAAGGCCTAAAATGAGGTAAAATAACCAAAGTAACGAAACAAATATCAGATATAAACTTTCTAGATCTTAC